>ONZH01010791.1:0-67493 GCA_900303285.1 Rhinella marina | reverse complement strand
CTGAATAGATCTGCAGCTGCTTAGACTAAGGGACTGTGTTAGAGAAGAGGATGAGGTGTGAGCTGACTCCATTTCGGGTAGCTTTTCAAGCAATCTGGATTCTCCATTGTAAGTTCATTCAGCTGCTTGCTGCTGGTAGGATTGCTTACCTTGTCATTGTGGGCTAGTCTTTCACTGTCTGCATGTGGTGGTGCAGTTTTATGATTCTAAACTCTTTTGTAGCCTCTCATTTATAAGACACATCTCGTTGGCTTGCATGCTTGACATGTATGAGGGAGGGGGGATAAAATTAATTTTAACCAAATGATCACATCAGGAGGAATTTATCAAGCCATGCAGACTTTTTTGGGCTCATTTGTGCCGTCATTTTGCTATAGTTAGGATTTTTATTCCAATCCGGTTTTGATACGTGAACGTGGTTAACCTGTTGAACCGATTTAAGACAGATTTATCAACTGAGACTTTTGTTTTTTAAAGTCTCATAAAACGATAGCTTTACTCCAGTGAACGGGTGGTGTAGAAAGTGGAGTAACATCTCAATACAGAAGTATTAGACTTAAAGATTAACCTACATTTGTCAAAAGTTTTGCGCCTCCTGTAAAAACGGACATAAAAAGTCCCCCTCATGATAAACCAGTATTTTTGTTCTCAGTGGTTTAAATGTTCCAGTGCTGACGTCCACACTGTGTGCTCCGGCAGAATACAAGATGTCCTTTAAATCTCTTCATTCCTGTAAGCCCACCATCTAAATGACATGACAGAAGATGACCAGTCGAGAGGAATGGCTTTCAGACCACATCTGCAGAGGAGAAAGGGCGTTATAGATAAACTGATAATTTCATGGATTTGTCTACTAGAAATACACACTGATTTTAGTATTATTTGCATTATTCTCATCTTATTCAGTACTATTCCCATCCTGACCACTATTGGGATTTCCTGGTTTTGCACTTTTGTATATCTGTATCTGTTTCTATCTACTGATTTCTTTCCGTTGCAGTCAGATGGGCATGTGGACCCAAAAAACATACATCATAAATCTGTCCTTATGAAGACCTTAAGGGTCCTACCCTTGGGTCCCACACCTATCATGAGAACGGAAGCCCCAACACCCTGCAGCTACCCTGAAATGAACAGAGCGGCCATTCGCACCTGATCATGGCCTCTTCATTTCTTTCGGACTTCTGGAGATAGCCAAGTACAGCGCTCAGCTATTTCCAGAATTCCCATAGAAATGAATAGAGCATCTGCATGCATGCCCGACCAGCCGCTCTGTTTTCAGGGCAACTGCAGGGGGTCAGATGATAAGAACAGGGGCCCTCGTACCCCCTGCAGTTCCTGTGAAGACATAGTGGCTGGTTGGGCGTGTGTGTGGCCGCTCTATTTATTTCTATGGGAATTCTGGAGTTAGCTGAGTGCTGTACTGGGCTATCTCCAGAACCCCCAAAGAAATGAATAAAGTGCCTATGCACATGTGCGACCGGCCGCTCTCTTCATCCTGCTGCAGGATACTTTGTATCTTCACCTGCCCCTACAATAAACTTCATGGAGGCAGGAATGTTATTTGGGGTTCCCAAGGAGCCAAATAATCTTTCAGGGGTTCCCCTGTGTTAAAGGGGTTTTCCAAGATGTTTTAACTGATGATCTATCCTTTGGATAGGTCATCAGTATCTGATTGGTGGAGGTCCAGCACCCGGGACCCCCGTCGATCAGCTGTTTGAGAAGACACTGGCACTCGCAGTAGCGCCATGGTCTTCTCGCAGCTTTCGCAGGCCATGCGACGTCAGATTCATAGGTCACATGGCACAATACAAACACAGCCACCATACAATGTACAGTGCTTTGCTTAGTTAGATGACAGAAGGCTGTGCCGCTACTCCGAGTACCGCTGACCTCTCAAACAGTTGATCGTCAGGAGTCCCGGATGTCAGACCCCCACCGATGATAACCGATACTGATGACCTATCCAGCCGATCGTCAGTTAAAAAAATCTTGGAAAACCCCTTTAATAAGATTGGGAATTGCTGGGCTAGAATGGGAAGTTCTACTTCTTTGTCATGGAATATTTTTTTTTAGGTGGCAGCTTCTTGCATTAACCAAGTGAAAATCTGAATCTCAGAAAGTGTAGAACATCTGGGCATCCAGACAGTCTGACATTTTGTACTGATTTACTAACATTCAGTAATTTGTTATAACTTATAAAGGGACAAGATTTTGCTGTGTATTTTGTATGCAGTCTGGTGGAGGTTACCAACTAACGTTTTCTGGTTGTCTCTTGTCTTGCAGCCAGAAGATATTGCTTCAAGCTCTCACACTTTTAAGCAGAAATATTTCAGGAAGTCCAAGCCTTGTTCAGTCTGCAAGCAACCTGTGAGTGACCAGGGAATATCATGCCGAGGTACTGAGTTACTAATAAGCATATTTATTGTCTTTACTCAGTTCTTTCATTAGACCATAAAAGACTTCATATTATGTGTACAAATGATTATACGGATCTATTAATGAAATATAGTAAAGGGGATTGTAATGTATGTGCAATATATACCTGAAGAATCTGAATAAAACTTCCCTAGATTTCCAGTCATGTATAACTACCATGGATTTAAGTGAAGCCTGCAAGCAGCCTTCTGCAAAACTGAATTTAAAGGATCACTCAGTTTTTAAAAGACTTTTTATATGTAATAGAAATATATCAAAAGTTTTTATCAGTGGAGGGCTGAGACACCCACTGATTTCTAGAACGGGGAGAGGTGTGCGCATATTGCTTTCTCCTCACTGCAGGAGATGGACTTGATAAAAGTCTATGGGCACGATATGCGAGTGCTTCTCTACCGGTGTTGTAGAGATCTTGGGGGTCTCTGGGCTTAGATGCCAACCAATCCAAATCAAAAGTTTTTTTGAAAACTCAGTACTCCTTTAAAAACTCCCATCATGATAAATCTTCCCCTTTTATGTTTCAATTCCTTGCTGGCTGTCAATAAATCCAGAAGTGGATAGAACGCTCACTGCTTGATGTTCAGTATGCAAACCTAATATTTATTATCATAGCTGAGGCTGTGTGCTGCCATCATCAATAGACATCTGTTTGGAACAGTGTAGCCAGTGTTCCCTTTAAGGGTGCATTCACATGACCGCATGTATTTTGAGGTCCATAAAACAAGGATCTGCAAAGACATGAATGACGTCCGTGTTGCACCGTTTTTATTTGCGGACCCATTGTAACAAAGCTTATTCTTTTCTGCTTGATGGAAAGTAATAAGACATGAACTATCTTTTTTACGGGACTGCGGAATGGACACATGGTGTGCTGTTCGTATTTTTTACGGATCCATCGAAATTAATGGGTCTACATTCAATTTGCGAAAAAACGCTGATCGGATACAGACCAAAAATACAGTCATGCGAATGGTGCCTAAAGGTGCACACGGCCCACAGCTTCTATAGTGTGTCAGAGCAACAGACCTGGACTTTTAGTTAGACTGTGGACCACTTTACCACTATGCAAACCATGCAATTGTGTAGGACCCTGTCTGTCAGGTGCCCGTCGGTCCCCCTGACAGGCAGGTCAGTTAGCACCACAAGGACACAGATACAGTTGTGGACAAACAGGAAATAGCGATTCCCGGCAACTGTCGGTTTAACCATCAGCCTGGGCCGCTGCTCTGGCACAGCACATGACGTCACAATGTCACTGACGTTGTGTCTTGTGTACAGTGCAGCAGGCACACGCAGTCTGCAGAGACCTGGGAGCAGCTGCTATATGGGGACTGGTACGGACATACTGTTATAAGCTGGGCATCTCTGCTGTATATAATTATAGAAGTATGCTGGATTGTTAAAATACATGAAGTAAAATTTCCCATAAACCTAGTGGTATTATTATTGTAATATACTATTGTTAAAGTACTTCAAATAAATAACTCATTAACAATAATTTTGTATTGCATCAAATTTGTAATGAACACGGCGCATTAACTGGAATTTGTTTCTGTGTGCGGCCCATATATCAGCTTAGGTTTGAGACCCTGGGTCTAGACTCGTGGTCATGTGGGCTTTTTGGGCTAGTGTTCAGTACTTTTACAGCATGGACAGGCCTTTCAGCATGCAGTAGTGCCGGGAGGGAGAGGAGTCCGTTGTGACTTGTTGTGGCACCGCCCTCTCCTACCCGTAACTGGCAGATTTCTTTCCTATCAGTCATGGTCAGGAGGTGGCGGGGGAGGGCAGGCCATGAGTCTCCTCTCTCTCTCAGGTTCGGCCTGTCCTTACTGTAAAAGTACTGAACATTAGCCCACAAGTGACAGACTGTTACCATATTATGCCGCCCTCAGTGAGGACAGCCCATTAGAGGTGACAGATTCCCTTTAACGGCATTGTGAATATGCTTCAGCGTAGTCTGAATACATCACACTATTAATCTATTTCTTTTCTTTTAAGTGTGCAAGTATGTCTGCCACAAAAGATGTGAAATAAAGGTGAGCGCATATGTGCATGGTTTGTCTCTCTTTGTATTTGTAGTATGGAGAACTTTGATCATATGCAATGCTCTCCATATGTAAGTTATTTTATCCCCTAAAAATCAATGTTTACCTCCTCCCTCCCTGAGCATTTGTTGTCTCTTATAGTGGTTATCTCCACTTATGACTAAAACATGTTTTTAGGTCAAGGAATAGGGTAAGGAGCATTTAGCATTTCTCAAGCAACTGAGTCATGGTGGGAAAAGTGAAAAGTAGTACAGTGCGTTGTAGATGTACATTAGGTTAGCCTCAGGGTATATGAAGGTGGGTCCTTCACATTTGGTATAGTTTATACCGTGAATAATGTGTACTGATGGGAATAGTCTGTCCCAGCCATATACACAGGTTTGTACACATTTATGGGGCTGTAGGCTTTAATCCCAACCAGGAGAACATTTCTGTGTCGTCCAGGTGTTTCCCTTGCTTATGGAGGTTTCCTATAGGCGCATTGGTTTGTCCCTGAACGATTTAGAAAATGATGAAGTAGGTGGCCTGTTTTCCTACTAGGCAGGGTATGTGCTGGTGTAATGACTGAAGAGTTACTATGGGAAGCCATAAAAGATCATTGGAGGACATTTAATAATCATGTTGCGCCAGAATTATGGTCTGAAATCAACCCAAAATAATGGCGTTTTGGTTTGTGCCAAGTGTTTAAAGAGAACCTGTCATCAACTTTGTGCTGCCCATAGTAACAGCAGACTAAAGTAGAGACAAGTAAGTTGATTTCAGCGGTCTGTCATTTATAAGTAAAAAGTAAGTGGTTGCCGAGAACCAACATCACAATCCTTGCAGACTAGGCCTAGAAAAGAGTCACGGACGCCTGAGAAGAATCCTGGTTATTCATGAATTCCTGCTCTCCCTGCCCACCTGCTGATGACTGACAGTCTTCTACCTAGCTTTCTCCCTTTCTGTCCAGGAGAGAACTGCCAATCATCAGCAGAAGGGCGGAGAGAGCAGGAGATTAGGAATAACCATGACTCTTATCAGGTAGATTTGCCTCTTTCCAAGGCCTGTGCTGCGATGATTATGATGCTGGTTCTCAGCAACTACTTAATCAGCATTTCTGTCACTAATTTATGCTGCCCTTAGTGAGGTCACTATAAAGTTGATGACAGGTTCCCTTTAAGTTGTTTTCTCCTTATTTTTTGCCACAAAAGTGTTTTGAATGTCAAAGTGGGTGGGGCTACAAAATTGGCATATATTACGCCTCATCAACTTGTGTTTGGCTTAAAATGCGCAAAATATTGTGGTAGATTAAGGCCGCTTCTGTGGTAGTGAAAATTGTTAGATAGATGTGACTTTTATTCAAAAAGTAAATTTTAGTTATTAAATATATATCAGCAAGAATAAGAAGTTGTATGTTCAAAATCAGTTGAGCACAGATGCATTGTTGCAAATACAATTAAAGGGGTTGTCCGGGCTGGGTTCAGAGCTGAACCCGGACATATCCCCATCTTCACCCCTCCGCCCCCCTGACATTTCATGCTCCGATGCACTGCCTTGCCCTGTGTTGAATTGCGCAGGGCAAAGGCATTTTTCGGAGATCCGGTGACACACCGAGCTCTCCATAGGGACTGCTAGGCGGAGGCAAGGTAGAGCATCAGAGCATGAAATAGGGGCCCAGGGGTTAAGATGGGGATATGTCTGGGTTCAGCTGTAAACCAGGACAACGCTTTTAAATGCCGCATTTTAACACTTGGATGTAAAAAATGTTGCATTTATTTATATAAAATGATGGCTTATTAGCCTTCAATTACAAAAGACACGGGAGGAGATTTATCATCTCCCTTGCACTAGAAAAGTAGCTTTAAAAAGTTGCAGGCTGTATGTTTGCAAATTTTTAAATGCAACTTTTTGCAAAAAGTTTTTAGTGCATCTTTTTAATGCTACCCTCACCATAAATGGCAAGCGCAGGAAATAGGTGTAGCCAATAGTGAAGACAAATTTATTTTCATTTACGTCAGTTTTGTGGTGCAACTGAACCCAAAAATGTACAGCAGCTCTGAGCTGTTGCAGATTTCCGTTTAGGCTCACCGACTGCTCGGGAATGTGTCCAATTTATGATCCTCTGAAATTGCAGGGAATATCAAGACCGCCGCACAGAGCGCCTGTATTGATAAATCTTTCCCACATTTTAAAAATAGCACCTTTTGATAAATGAGCTGAAACAAATGACCACTTTTGATTCATGATGTAAGAATTTTACTGGCACAGAATACGCCATTATTGATAAACTGACTAGATGGTGAATGTAAGAAGATAGGATAAAATAAACTGTAACATAATAAAAGTAATGAGCCTAGAACTTAGATTGTACTTTTTTTTTCTCAAGGAAACCTATATATATATATATATATATATATATATATATATCAACATGGACACATGGCTTCTGACGATTAAACATGACCTTCCATACAGCTCAATGCTATAAGATGCAAGCAATTTTACCTGGCACTAGAGAACTACAATCCACATTACTTTGCTTCATTTCGTTCTACTATCTCGGAGCAAGAGCAAATCTGTATCTCCACTTTCAGGCCTCACCACACAGAAATGGCGGTGACTAGTGTCACCCGCCTTATAGTCCTTTCTTACCCTGAAGCAGGCAGGCTAGACACAGACATCTGTTTCCATTCAGAGTGAGGTGCTGTGGATTGATTCCAGATCCTGGCTGTACCGGAGCCAGTGGTTGTGGTAAGCTGAGGCTGATTGTTCACATAAGGCCAAATAATTTTGAATAAATAGCATTGAGTGGATCGTGTTACATGGTATAAGTCCTTACGAGGAGGGGAAGTGGTAACCTGACCCCCTACACGCCTTTACATCAGATTAATAGAGGTAGGCAACACAGGCTAGTAAAAATAGGACGCTTAATCATTAAAATCTTGGATGCTGGAGCTTATTTTCTAATATGACTTTGTTCCATATAGAAGTAAAATCAGGAGAGCAGAGCAGTTTCATGTGAAGATATAGGAAGATGATGGTTTCTATTCTCACCTCGAGGATTTATGTATATGTAACTATTTTCCCTTTTTTTAATTTAGGTGGTGACTCCATGCTCTCTCTTCCTGTGAATTATGAGTTGGTAAGTGGATAGTTAATAATACTTACAATAAAAAACCCTTTTTTAAATTCGTTCACAAATAGGATTTTAATTGAATGAGGGAATACAGACATTGGCATCACACTGTCCCCAATAAGGCTCACAATCTAAGTTCCCTATCAATATGTCTTTGGAGTTTGGGAGGAAACCAGAGTACCCGGAGGAAACCCACACAAACACAGGGAGAACATACAAACTCCATGCAGATGTTGTCCTGCTAACCACTGAGCCACCGTGCTGCCCAGATTTCCAACTTTGTTAAAAATTTTGCACTGTAGAGATATCTTTTCGCTCATTGGGAAACCTTGGAATTGCGCATTAGTTGTGGTAATACTGCAGTTTTATAGTGATTTGTGGACAGCCTCATGTGGCCTGTGGAGTTATAAACTTATGCTGACCAGTTTTTATATGGACCCAGTATTTCTTTATCATCTTTAAGGGGGTACCCAATTTCAGAAAAATATTCATTATATAATGGAGAGTTTCACAATTCTCTAATATACTATTTGTTAGTTCCTTGTGATTTTCAAGATCTCTGCTTGCAGTTTGTTAATAGCGATGTTCAGTGTTTACTCTTTCCTGAACATGTGATGGACACATGGGTGCCGTGAAAACAGCTTTGTCTTCCTATAAGCTGTGATTAGGGCAGATTTCTGTTCGATGGAAGTAAAAAAGGAAGGTTGTTAAAGGGGTTGTCTCACTTAAATAAATGATATTAATATTATTAATACACAAGGCACTTATTAAAGGGGTTGTCAGAGTTATTTTTCTGTTCTTTATATGTTTCTAACTTGTCAGGTATAACAACTTTCCCATATACTTTGTGTTTCTAAAGGTCCTTTTACACGGGCCGATTATCGGCCGAAAAATCGTTCCTAGGAACGCTAAGTGCCGATAATCGGCCCGTGTAAAAGTGGCCCTAATCAGCCGACGAACGAGCAAAACGCTCGTTCGTCGGCTGATTGGATCTTTTGTAGAAACCAAAAAGATCCAATCTGTCGGGCGCACATCGGCCTGTGTAAACAGGCGATGTGCGCCTGACAGTATGGAGCTTCCGGGCCGCACGAGCGATACAGCAATCACTCGTGCGGCCCGGCGCTCGATTAATCGGGCCGTGTAAAGGCTCCCTGCCCGAGCGCCGATATCGCTGATCGGCGCTCGGCAGAGAGACACATCGGCCCGTGTAAAAGGGCCTTAAAGCTGCTGGTTTCTCAGAGTTGACTGAGGGTCACATGACCTGTGATGTCACCTTATCTCCCTGGCCTGTGATGTTTCGTTCACAAGCCTCAGAGTTCAGATAACAGTCTGTACACGAGACGTCACTGGCCACGCCCCCTTTCATTGCCGGGCTCCTGCTATCTGCTCTCTCCTTGGATTCCTTCAGATAAAACATTAACCCCTTCAGCGAGAACACACTGAGGGCTCAAGGCTTTACTTTACAACAAAATAGTAGCTGCAGCAGTGAGAGGAGACAAATGCTGGGCCAGGAGCTATAGAAGAATTGTATTGTTAAAGAACAGGTAGGGAGAATTTCCTGTGTGTATCAGCAGTGTCATTGTACAGCTGGGACTTGTAGTCCTACACATACAACATGCTGCTGAGTATTCCAGCAGGCAGACATGTACTCACAGCACTTATATTCACTCCCTTTACAGAGAGGGGGGAGGGCAGAGATTGTTATTACTGCATGTAAACAAAGGCCAGAAGAGAACCAGGGAAATGAGGAAATATAGATTTGTTTTTTGCCTAAAACTTGCTGAACTTAGTTATATATTGCTGCCCATCAGATTTACAGTGCTATATTTTTTTTTTCATATCTTGGACAACCCCTTTAATGTATTGTGATTGTCCATATTGCTTTCTTTGCTGGCTTGATTCATTTTCCATCACATTATACACTGCTCGTTTCCATGGTTAAAAGTGGCCGTGCTTGCAGACTATAGGGAAAATCTCCGGCCTATGCACAATACCATGCTCACAGCCACCAGAGAGTCTGATGCTTTTTCCTATAGTGTGCAAGCATGACCACAACTGATGGATTACAGGGTGGTCTGTAACCATAGAAACAAGCAGTGTATAATGGAAAAATGAATCCAGCCAGTAAATGAGGTAATATGGACAATCACAATACATTAGTAAGTGCCTTGTATTAACTTTCTCTACATGATGAATGCCATTTGCTGAAGTGAGACAACCTTTTTGAAGAGGACCTTTCACCACTCCTGACATGCCTGTTTTAATAGCTTCATGTATTCCCTGTGTAATAGCAATTCTGTAACATCTATTCTTATGTCTGTATGTTGTGTCATTCCTTTATTATGTCTACTAGAGATTATGAATGAATTGCTATTAGCCTTCAGTAAGGGAACAGAGGAGAGGTAACCAGTTGGAGGTGTGTACCCGCACAGACTGACTCTATCCAATCAGTGCTGCCATTTTCAGACTGTGCAGGGACACACCCCCAACTGGTTTCCTCCCCTCTGTACAATTGAGGGCTGAGGGCTAAAAGTAATTCATTCATAATTTCTAGTACAAATAATAAAGGAATGGCACAACATACAGACATAAGAATAGATGCTCCAGAATTGTTATTACATGGGGAATGAATGAAGCTATTAAACAGGCATGTCAGGAGTGGTGAAAGGTCCTCTTTAAAGATGGCATAAGCTCACACAGGCTGTCTAGACCTGCACCACATATATATCACAAGCTCAGGCTGGTTTCCATCTCACAACTAGGTATTTCAGAGGAAACCAATCGAGCTATCGGTATGTTTTTGGAATACAGGCGGAAACTGTAGAACCCAGAGGAAACCCACACAAACATGGGGAGGACATACAAACTCCATGCAGATGTTGCCCTACGTGGCACGTGTTTTTGTAAAATGTCTCCTATCTTGGGAATAATATGAAATAAGACTTCGTATGTCTTAAAGTGTCCATAGAGGTGGAGATGTCTCATGTCTTTAACCCCTTTAGGACCTTCCAATTTTCCGTTTTTGCATTTCAGTTTTTTTACTCCCTGCCTTCCTGCTGCCATAACATTTTTATTTTTCCGTTCACATATCCATATGAGGGCTTTTTTTTTTTGGTGAAAGTTTTACTTTCCAATGGTACCATTTACTGTTCCATACGATGTTGTGGGAAGCTGGAAAAAATTCCAAATGAAGTAGAATTCCACCGTTATGTTAGGCAGAAAAAATAGCCCTAAGACTTAAAATAACGGATCCCAGACAAAAATGGGTAATACGGATGCCAAAAGTGCATACATGAGCATAACGGATGCTTAAAATTATTTTTTCTGTTCTCCTGACAAATAAGAAGAATGGAAAAATAAACGATGATGTGACCCTGGCCTATGGCAACCAATCAGATGCCACCTTTAATTTTTCAGCGCTCCTTTGGAAAAATTAATGGTGGAATCTGATTGGTTGATATGGACAGTTTTCCTTTTCACCAATTTTGATGACTCTCCCCCCTTGTGTCTGGCCCGGATAAAGCAAGAACAGCGGTTGTTTTGGGAAACAGTTTGTTGTCTTAAGTTGGGAAAATGATGGGCGATCATTACTTTTTCCCTCCAGCAGTAAAAATATATAATATCCTTCTCTGTGATCAGACGTTCTGACTAATTTCTGTTCTCTGGGGAAATTCAATCTGAAGCCGTAATAAAACTGACATCTAGACAGGATAGGTGACCATCTTCTTCAAATCAGAAACAGCAATGGGGCTTCTCTAAGAGCAAGCACATGCTAAACCTCACCCGGATGCAGCCATCTAATCCTATTTACTGCCAATTGTTTCATTTCTAGGACTAGGAGAGGTTCATTTACTTGTACATGAGCCAACCAAGTCATGTCTGCTCAGTTGTAGTGACTGAAGATACCTGTGTTCTGAATGTGAACATTATTATATGGCCGCATTATTGATGAAAATTCCAACTAAAATGCTTGAGACCTTTCAGCGTCATGCTAAATGGATTTAGAGAGGGTCATTGCTATTAGGAAGTATAGCTGATGGGCAACAAGTCAGACCTACTTGCTAAAATTGAGTTGCATTTTTTATTCATTTTTGGTTATTTATATGGTGCCAATACAGAGTTATTTATTAGAGATGAGTGAATTGCTCAAAATTTGATTCAGCCGAATTGGATGACTGATTCGATTGAGGTCCGAATAGATTCTACCCTAATCAAAAGTGCTCCAGTTGGCCTGAAAATGTGGGTCTCCTAGGACTCATATTTTTCCCTCTTGACTTTATATTCATTTTTCATTGGAAACCCAAAATTCACTTGAATCGAATCAGCAAAAATTCAGATTCGGACACAATTTTTACAAATTCAGTAAGTTATGAATCAAGTTGCTCATCTCTACTCTTAATCGCTCATATATCAAAGACCATACTAACAGGCCGAAATGGAATCCATGGATATTTTTTCTATTTTGACCAGTGAACAGACATCAAGTTCTTTTAAACTTGCAAGATCTAATGTCTGCTACTAGTTTTTGAGATTAACATTACATAAATCCCCTGGTATGAGTAAGGAGGTGACTGACTTCAATCACAGCCATGTTTAGGACCAGTGATGTCCCCTTGATCTTCTCAGCACCTGGTTAGGACATCTCATTTTGGAACCTCATGGTTTCCAAGGAGCAATTATTAATGTATGCTACATTACAGTACTGCTGGTCACATACATCTGTGCCATCTTCAGTCTTGCCTCAGATTTGTATGGAATAAAGATCTCAATGAAAGCAAAAAAGGAGATTATGTTTGGCGAGGCTTCTCCGGCATTCCTGTCTGCCTGTACATGACCTTCCAAAGCCAGGAGACAGTCTGGGGCGCCTAACGTTCCTGGCCATTTTGATGCAGAATAGACAGAGATGACAATAATAGGAAGCATTATAAAATAATAAAGAGGCATATGGCAGAAGTAAATGAGTGTGCGGAGTCATAGAAAAGAATATTTCTATGGAAATAATGAGGAGTGGGCACAATGGTGATGGCGAGGGAGAGGTGAGCATATGCACACTGATTTGTACTTATTACATAACAAAAGTCTGTTTCTTTATCATCTTATCATTCAGTTAATAAAAATTAGCTACAATAACAGCTTCAGTTTAAAAACCTCTCAAACGCTGAAGGATTTGCTTTCACAATGGACATGAATACTGTTCAGAAATACAAACAGTCAAAGGATAACTTTAGATCTGAAAGGGAAACCTGGAGTGGCTAATTGAATAAGCCTTGGTCCCCTTAATATGTCATGGTGAGTGCAGTCAACGTATCATAATTAGGCTTACAGAGACCCATTCCAACATTCTGCTTCCATTCTCCTGAGCCATTGTCCACAGCTCGGCAAATAGCCAGAGGACAAAGGGGAATTCAAGTGCTGACAAAACATGAAAGAGGAAAAAAGATTTAGCTGCTTTTATCAAAGAAACTGAGAAGGACTTTGTTTGTGTAAATAACGTAGAATAACTGGACGGCCTTGCATTTAAGCAATGCTGTTTTCATTACAATTAATTCTTGACATGCTGGAAGAGGTCCCAAAGGATGGCAGTTCTACCACAAACTTTCATTTGCAAATTAAAAACAGTTTGGTCAAATAAAAACCTGTATTAAGGAGCTTAACCCGTTCTTCAGTGGGTTGCTTTACCCTGGAGTAAAGATGATGAGATGTTCACCAGACCTATGTTATGATATCAGAAAGAGGAACCAGGTTGTCCTTTTGAAGCTTTGTGTTCACCTTCTGAATAGGTGGAGACTAAAACAGATGATTTAAAAACAAACATGTCATCGTTTAGCTGATGTCACTGATGACATCACTAATTTGGAATGTTGGACTACGTAGCTGGGCAAGTGAAGAGCATCACATGAACAGCATGTCAGTCTGCTCGTGACCCTTTATACTAACAGTAGAAAATGTGCACATAGTTTTTTTTTATGAATGTGCCCATCTGTATTATAATTTTACTAATACTCCATCATCCGTGCTAGTCATTTATGGCAGCAATGAGTACTTGGCAGATGCTTTAAACCATAAACCTGCTGTCTCACATAATAGGCTTAAGCTGTGCATATTGCCCAGTTGTAGGGTCATACCAAATGATGATGATCCAGTCCCTTGGTTATTAAGTCATCTGTCCTTTGTGATCACAATATGCCACTTTTTAAATGTGATTACTTATTGCTCTGTCTCTTGCTTGGTATATGGAGTAGAAAGAAAGCATCTACAGCGAGAAGTACAGATACTTCTGAAAATATTAAGAAAAAAGTTTGATATGTTTGAAGAAAGCTGGGGGCAGGCGTGCACCTAGCCTTTCTGCTGCCTGAGGCCAAAACTGAAACTGCCCCCAATGCCAATTTCTTAACCTAACCCCTTTGCCACAATGAAAGCACTCATTGCCCATGGCCCTTCTGCTGCCCTGCTCTTGCCCCCTACCTAGTGCCGCCTGAGGCGATCGCCTCACCTGAACTCATTGGTGGTGCACCCCTGGCTGGGGTTTGGCTGCACCTCCTCATCACACTATAGTGGAACATACTTGCACTGCTTTTCTCAGAACTCTCATTGAAATAAATAGAGCATGCTGCGGAATTGTAGTTTCACAATAGATGGAGTGCCGCAGGTTGCCCACCCCTAGAAAGTCTACAGTTTATCACAGTGAATGATGCTGGATGATCAATGTGGTGCACTGACTAGTCCTAGTTTACCACCTACTAGTTGGCTTACTTTATGCAGTGTATTAGCAACTTTTTGCACATTTTAGTATACTTTGTCGCATATTAAACCATGGCTCCTTTCTGACTGGTCACTTCTCATTTCTGCAAAGACATGCTCCTTACCAAACAAGTCTGCAGAATAGTGTAAAACACTTAAAAGGTTTTATCCCACGAAAAATATTTTATATTTTTCAAAGCAGCACCTGGTTGTCATTAAAAATGTAGCGTAGCAGCTGAGTTATTAAATACATTCTATCTGTATAGCGCCACCTGCTGTTTGTTCTTCTTCTTATTTCTCTGTCCACCTGACTGAGGAGGAGACACATGCTCAGGTCCATTCTTCTACTGCCACCAGCCATATCTATTGTTGGATGCTGCTATAGGGAGAGAGCTGCAGCAGAAAGGACACACCTCTGTTCTTTGATAGGGAGAGAGCTACTACAGAAGGGAAACCTCCCTGAGCTCCAGCCTGAAGAGACTCTAGCAGAGCTATTGGAGCAATGCATGGGAGATCTCTGGATCCATGTGAGGTACAGGACTGGTTCTAGCTTTGTTAGAAAGAGATTGTCATGTACTACATGATCTCTAATTTTATTTTTTACATTAATGATGGCATAACCCCTTTAATAAAAGTGGCGCTATGCATGTACACCAGTTTTTTGCCCAAATTTCAGCAGAATTTTGGTTAATAAAGCTCCACCAATATGTTTAATTTTCGGAAAAAAAACTATCGAGCTATGTAGACTCATTAGATAATGCATTAACAGAGCTGCCCAAAAAATGCTACATTACAACTCAGCTCGATAACACTTGTATAATATAGTGAATAACAGACATTTTTTCCATACATTTAACCTCTCTTTGTCCCATGAGATCAAAAATATGTACATTGCACAACATAATTTTGGTATAACAGTATACTGATAAGTCAGGACTGAAACAGCGCCTCTCATATCCATAGGCTCCTTTGGGTATTGCAGCTCAGCTCACCATTCAGTTGATTAGGGCTGTGCATGGCCTATACACAAAAAAAGACTCTCATCTTCTAATCCCTGACAACCAGTGTAAAGTTTATGTTTAAAAAAGTTCAGGCGAACTTTGTGCATGTTGCGAGTGGCGCTTCACAGTTAACCCAAAACTTTTTGGTGACAAAGGAAAAACTTTCAGGCTGAATGGTCTTTCACTACATTCTAAAACAGGCCATTGAAAGTAGGAGGTGGTGCATTTTTATGACTGTTTAATGTAGTCCCTAAGTCAAATAAGCATTATTGTGCTGAATAAAACATGTCTGTGTTTTTATAGCTGCCGCTGGGGGGGGGGAAAGGACTTCAGATTAAGTATTATGCAGCTCCCTCCTTCAAAATAGGATCCACAAAGTCCAATCCTTAGTTTTAAACTTTTTTTTTTGTTAGCAGCTCCATCTCGCTGCAGTAAAACTGTCTGGAGATCTGTGAATGGTGCGAAAAACATTTATTTACTAGACATTCAGGCCAGATCAAACAGAGACAATGAAAAAGCACAACGTTTTCGACTCAATAGAGTCTTTTGCATCCGATAAAAGCCTATTCAGCCAGAAACCTTGTCCTTTTTGTCCACTTCAGCTCTGAAGTTGAGTGAATCAATACTTTAGAGAGGTGAGAACTTTGGAAGATGGGCGTTTTTTTTTTTTTTTTACAGAATTTTAGAGAGATATCCATATGGAAATGTGAAATCTATTCTTTTCTACCATTTGATTTATAGTTTGCATTTCTAATTGGCGGTGGATACATTGTCAGGATATTTCTAAGTTCTGTAAGTTGTATATTATGCTTTTATTTTACTTTTTTTTTTTACTTCCTGCAGTAGAACATCATAATTTAATTCTTCCCCCAAGTATAAATTATACCCAGGTCAAGCTAACCTACTGCTATGTTCTTGACATGGGAGAGAAATGTATTTAAGATCCTATGAGACTCTTCTGAGGATTCACACAGCTTTAGGCCATCCCATAATAGAAAGCATATACAGTATCCGTTGCCGGTGCTGAAATTCCTGTCTGTATTTATGTTGGCTGATAAGCCTGTCAATCATGTAGGTTTCCCCAGCAGCGCTAGGTACATGTAATTCATCATATGGGTATACAGCCGGTATATGAGAGATCACAATGAAGCTGGATTGCTCCATGCTGGCATCATTAAATAAGAACCACGTGCCTCTATTCAGCATGCTGGCCCCTTTGCTGGAGAACTTTTCAACTCGTCTTAAGTGGCAATTTTCCATACAAAGAAAAAAAATTACACAGTCTTTCAGATCAAACTGAGCATATTTTAGTCAGGGTGGAAAAAAAGAACTTGGCAAGTGGAGGTGAACAGTCTTTTTATTCAGTGCCCAGGATCAGGCACAGCTTCAATATACAGACATTAAAAAGTTTTATAAAAAACTAATACTAAAGACCACTAAAATCAACTGTAGCCTCATCTTAGAGATTTCATCAAGTATTATCTTTTAATCAAAAATTTAAAAAAACCCTGCTAACCACATTCAGCAGTGTCATGGTCCTATCAGTACACTGATGGTTGTCCTGCATTGGTCATCTGTATTGATCACTATCCCCCCCCATACATGAATTTGTTACCCAACCTGCTGTACGATGAGATGCTTCATTGGCTGGCAGAGCTATTGGCATGCACGTAGTCTTTTTATGGCCATTTAGTTTAAATACTAGCATTGTGTTGGCTAGATTTCAGGATTAAAGGGGTTGTCCAGTGCAGACAGTGATTGGCTTAGTGGTCATTTCCTGTCTGTGAAGAGATACCAGGAAGGCGACCCCGCCAGTAGGACCTGGAAAGCATCAGCACAGGATCAACAGAGGATTGGTAAGGTGAGTATTGCATCTTTTATTTGTTTAACCCATTGTAGGCACCTTGTAAAATAATTTAACACCTGGAAACCCCTTTAAAGATGTTTTCTGGGATTTTAATATTGATGGCGAGTCCTCAGAAGAAACAATCTGATCGGCATTGGTCCGACTCTCCACAGCACCATCAGCTGTTTTTGAGTAGCTCAGGAGCTTGAAGTCAGAGCTGGAACTACACAGCTCCGCCCATTGTGTAGTGGACGGAGCTGGAGCAACCCCCATTCACTTTACTTACTTGGGAGCAATGATGCAGTTACCAGCTCTGTTCACTAAATAATGGGTGGAGCTATGTAGTTCCAGCATTGACTTCAATACCTTTTTATGAGGGAATGATACAGTTGCTGACTGAGCTTCTCAGATTTTTCCGGTTGTTATCTGATGCTATCTCGGCAACGGACGGTCAGACCTAAAATCACAGTAGAGTTCGATCATCTATTTGTTATTTTAACTTATGGCATTTTTGTTCAAAACTAAAGTCTTCACAGATCAACCACGAATGAAAGGTCATTTAGAAAACAGTCCTCTGAAATCCCTTAAAGTATGGCAAGCTTTAGGGTGAGGAAATCCAATTAAGACCATTGCCCATTCCTAATTTTAATATACAGTGATGTCATCACCTTGATCTGATTAATTAAGAATACATCTTGGTGGATAGGACTAGTTTTTGGTCAAGGCTAATCATAATGAATACAGAAGCATAAATAAGTCACTTGACCAATACTTCATCACTGTCATATGTGCAATGAATATGTACAAGTTGATGCTGGATATGGAGATCATTGTTCTATCTTTATTTTGGGTTTTTCACCGCAAACTTCAGGGTAAATTCCATTGACATTGTGTAAATCACTTTGGTCAATGCCCTCATTTTCTAGGGGTGCAATGTGGATAGAGGCAGAAAGCATTTCACAATATCTCTTGGAGGCTTCGATTTGAGTTGAATTAGTCAAGTTAGTTCTATGTTCTTATGAATTCTTCTTAGTCACAAAAGGAAGCAAAAGCAAAATATTAATCATATTCTTAGAAAAACGACAACACAGTGACTACTAAAGCAAAGAGCCAAAGAGATCTGTCTTCTGAACCCAGACCAAAACAAGGTCCTTGATTTCTTCAGAGACCACATGGTACTACTGATCTTTCTGAAGCCTATTAATGCCAATGTTCCTATGTAAAGGAAAGCCTTGTATTGATAGAGAAAATAGCAGATACTCAGAGCTCACAGAGGCTTCCCGCTGCTGAGGAACATTTATTTGACTTATCCTGTGGTGTTTCTTTTTGCAAATTGCCTTGAAGAACTTGAAAAAAGCCACATGAATTCATTAGGAATACATAGGAACAAAAATGGGGCAAAATACTGACTTTCAAATACTAGTATAATTGTTAAAGCGACCGTGGTGTCTGAAGATAGGGAAATTAATGTGTCTATTTAGATGTGCCAGTGGATGAAAATGTATTCCTTTACTTTATGCCTATTGTTACTGGACACGTGACTTATTTTTAATGACATGAGTGACCTTTTAAAATGCCAGCTTCATGTGAATGTCATGCCATAGAGCACACTGGTACAGTGTTTGAACTCGTTTCGGGTATATAAGACATTATGTATGCCAGTTTATCAGTTTATCACACACCACATGCAATATTCCTCTGGATTCTGCCATTGTCAAAAACGGATCCAAAAATTGTTAAAGAATAAAAGTCTGAAAAAAGCTCACAATGTTTTTGGACTGCATCGTACTTGGATATCAACTGTAAGAGAGTCTATGAATTTAAATAGCAGATTTGCAAATCCTTAAAGGAAGTCTGTCATCCCAATTTTGGAGCATTATCTGTAGTAATACATGAGTAGTACTGCAGTATAGTCCAGATCACTGTTTTTTTTTTGTTCCTACTGCCCCCTGTCCTCCTGCTCAAAGCTGTATTGAAATACATTGTCAGGACTGCTGTGCGCATGAGTCCTCTCCATTATGTCAGCTCAGCAAAGCAGTCCTGACTGTGTATATCAGTGCAGCTTTCATCGTTGACAGTGGGAGAGGGAAGAAGGAAAATAGAAATAGTGATCTGGACTCCGTATCTGCAGTACTACTCATGTATTACTACAGATAATGGTTAATATTCGGGGTGACAGATTCACCTTTAAGCTGGGCTTACACATATTTGCCACATCCATTTTTTTCACTTAAAGGTGCTGTTGAGGATTTGAAAAAAAAAGGTTTGCTTTTGTTTTTTATCCTCAAGAAACAGCGTCCCTCTTGTTCATATGTATTGTCTGGTATCGGAGCTCAGCCCCATTCAAGTGAATAGGACTGAGCTACAATTCCAGTTTCTGGAAAATAAAAAAAGACTACTTTATTTAATCTTAACAGCCATTTAAATCTTTACTTTTTAATGCTTAGACGTCATATGGTCGGTTCTACTTAATGAATGACCACTAATTCTCTATGTTAAGCTATGCAGAATTAGCTGTCAATCACCCAGTAGGACCGCCCACATGACTCCTAAACATAGCAGACATTTAAAGGAATAAATTACACTTTGAATGGAATCTTTTCCCATGAAACTATATATCAATCTGCTCAGCTCCTCTAGCTCTATAACTTGATGCTGGCAGATTACACTGCATTTTCACGGTGATGGGTTCACTTTTAGCAACTCCTTTACCCAAAATTGGAGCCAAAAGTGTTAGTTTTCTCTCTCCTTGTGGTCCAATCTCAGTCCAAACCAAGTATGGCAAACTTGCCTCAACCACTCTGTCTAAACCCACCATTGGAAATTTGAACCTTCTCTTTAAAATATTATAAAAACTATTAAATATAATTAATATATATATACAAATATATTTTATATTTTTATATATATTATATTTTTATATATATTTATTTTAATGTTTAACAAAACAAATATAAAAGAGCATATTGCATTTAATAAGCCATGAACGATATGCTGAATGTTTAATATTATACTTTTTGAGTGACTTGCCCCCGGACGGGAGACATCCATTGAGGAAACGACTATTTCACATTGCAAAATAGATTTTAAATCCTTTTCTTTTGTGCTGAGAACAAGGATCAGACAATACAAAAGTGTTATCAATGCACATATATATTTTGTAGGTTAGTTAGTCAAGTGAGACTGACTCAGACTTAATCTGTATAATGACTTTAGAAGAAAAAAAAAGCTGGCAATCCTATCAAGGGCAAATTAAAACATCTACAGGGAGATTTCTCTGCTCCCCCATTGATGGGAAATAGAAGGTGAAAAAAATAATCATAAAGTGCGGATTTAGAGCGCAGAAAGTGTAAATGTTTAGTCATGTTTATTTGTATCTTTTGGTTGTTTGTAAGGTTTGTGTTGTTTTGTTGCTTGTATTTCCTTGTTTACTCTTGTTTGTTTGAACTAATCATCTCTTAAGGAAAAAAAGTTCTTTTTTTTGGCCCTAGCTGCCTTCAAAAGGCCCAGTCTTCAATAAAGCCTTTAACAGTGGTGGTCGTTGAAGCATTAAAACGTGCTTATCTGCAAGTGAATGCAGGGGCTTTGTTTCAATAAGGCCTCTTTCTTTTTTGCCACTCGCATTGTGACCCTTTGGTATCAATTCAAAGGCCAATTAAAGAATGCGCCCATCTTTGAAGTGGAGTATTGAGGGCGCAGAGAGGGATGAACCTGGCGCTCTGATGGACTGCGCTCATTCAACATGCCTTTTCAAGGCAGTTTTGAGAGGCTCAAAGGAGAATGAGCCAGGGGAAGGTCAAGTAGAAAAAAGGGCCAAAGAAACAGCCCCTATTTGTTCGGAGTATTAGCCAAGCAAACTGCAAAAAGCAACAAAATGATACTGTTAATGGAGCAGCCAGACACAGACTTGTCAATCATGTAGTGTGAACCACATTAGACGCACCCAGGCTCGCCTCCGTAAACTCGCCCAATTATCCTGGGGAAGCCACAAGCTGGAATTAATTGTATTATATGTCCCCCTCCGCTCAGAAGGGTGATACATACACATTTTAATTACGCCGTAGCGTATGAACTGGAAGTGAACAAGGACACTTCTTTTCCCATAGAGATTGAATTTACAATTTTTGGCTTTTTATTATGGAGAAACAGTATTTAAAATTTTATTATCTAGGGAAATCTATAATATACCCTCAAATAATTGGATAACCATAGTGAAAGTAAAATTTTATATCTGATAATTAAGCTTATTATATTAGCATATTACACAACTCACAATTTCGGAAAAACGGCCTAATGGCCCTATTAACCCACATAGTAAGGCTACATTCACATGACCGTATGTATTTTGCGGTTTGCAAAAAACGGATCCGCAAAAAATACGGATGATGTCCATTCTGATGTGCATTCTGTATTTTGCGGTAAGGCTGGCCCCTAATAGAACAGTCCTATCCTTATCCGTAATGCGAACAATAATTGGAAATGTTCTATTTTTTTGCAAAATGGACATATGGAAACGGAATGCGAACCCGTTAAAATGAATGGTTCTGCATATGGTCCGCAAAAAAAAAAAAAAAAAAGGAACGGACAGGGAAAGAAAATACATTTGTGTGCATGAGCCCTAAGGAAGTGAAATTCCCTTCTGGTGCCTGCAGGAGTCCTCAGCAGAATACAGCAGACATTTATGGCAGCATGGCATAGGAAGTTGTGATGCGCTGATGGTCATTGTGGCAGAATACAGCTGTAAATGAGGCCTGGATCCGTCTGGCAGTATTTAATAGCAGAGAATTTGGATAGAGGTTAGGCACAGTTGGCAGCTGTCTAGGGCTCCATGAGGAAAAAAGAAAATTATTAATGAAAATGTAAAAATACAGTAACAATGCACATACATGACATTAGACAGCTACATTATATGTAATTCCACAATATAATAATATAACCATTTAAGTGGAGGTTCACTGAGAAGTGCTGCACCTAGGTGTGAACACAATGAAGTGTGAAGTGCAGAGTCAGTTAACATGTCATCTCTTGGTTTAGTGAAAGCTTCAGTTTGCATTACCGAAATCTGAGTCTTAGGTTGGGCAATAATACTCTTAACTGCCTGAAACATTTTCCTTTGTGGTCAGCTTAAATATTTATTATTACTGAGACATGCATCTTATTGTTAACAGTTATTCCGAATCTTTAGATTTCACTGACTGCAAGAATGGAAGCATAATGGAGAGCGGATCAGATGTCAGGCATCCGACAATGGGGGAGATGTATGAATACTAGGACAAACAAAACTGGGCCACAAGCATAGCAACTCATCAGACTGTAGATTACCACCTTACCACTATATCTATCTATCTATCTATCTATCTATCTAAAGTCATATCTATCTATCTATCTATCTATCTATCTATCTAATATCTATTTATCTATCATCTATGTATCTATCTATCTACCTATCTATTTGTGTATCTCATATCTATATATCTCATGTCTATCTTTCTTTTTCTTTTTTTCTTTCTTTCTTTCTATCTAATATCTATCTATCTATCTATCTATCTATCTATCTATCTATCTATCTATCTATCTATCTCATATCTATCTGTCTATCTTCTGTCTATCTCTATCTATCTATCTATCTATCTATCTATCTATCTATCCATCTCATATCTATATATCTCATGTCTATCTGTCTATCTCATTTCTTTCTTTCTTTCTTTCTTTCTTTCTTTCTTTCTTTCTTTCTTTCTTCTCTCTCTTTCTTTCTTTCTTTCTTTCTTTCTTTCTTTCTTTCTTTCTTTCTTTCTTTCTTTCTTTCTCTCTCTTATCTAATCTATCTCACATCTATCTACAATATCTATCTATCTATCTATCTATCTATCTATCTATCATCTAACTAGCTATACAGCTATCTATCTATCTATCTATCTATCTATCTATCTATTATTTACTTATCTACATATCTATCTACATCTTCAGATAGCAGGTGTTAAAGTAATTCCTGGCACATTAACACACAAGCTTATAATGCAGGCTTAGTTTAACAATGTTCACATTAACTCATTGATGTTGGCGCTTGCTAGTTGTCTATCTGTCTATCTATCTATCTATCTATCTATCTATCTATCTATCTATCCTTCTGCCATGTTTTTATAGAATGTTACGTTTATTGAGATTTTTTATAACAGAAAATATCTGCATAAATATTTGCATTGTTTCGTTTACCCTGAAGCTTTTCAGTTCAGTTCGTAGGTTGGGTGTATGCAGTGTATTAGAAAGTTAAGCTAAGAGCTGCACTAAATTATTTTTGATCCATTTTGACAATATTTAACCATTGCTGTTCCTGAGTGTTAGATGTTATTCTGCTAGATGCCATCTGGGTTTGCCAAGCTCAAGCATCAATAATGTATTGTATTCTTGGTCTGGACGAGCAGAATTGGTTAATGTGTCCTTCAATGAGAGCAAAGGAATTCTGCTATAGTGAGGTCAGAGGTTCTTATAGCCAAGCCAAAGGGCATTGGAAGATGTATATTAAATGCATGTCAGCTTGTGGATTGTGAAAGTAAAGCAGTAGTCTATTAAAGAGACAAGGCATTTTCAGATGCCTGATCACTGAGCTCAGGGTCAAAGTTTATCTTTGGGTCAGTAACACATTCCTAGTCCAATTGTTGTGCTTTTAAAGATGTCCTGAAATGGACTCTCCCTGAATGACTTTCAAGGAAAATACTTGGGTTGAGTTATAAAAGGGAAGAAAAGACCATTTATAAAGAGGGATGTCATTAAGGTTTTGAAAAAATTACAAAAATACATTCACTTATTAGACAAAACTTTACCAAAATTATTTCTATTCAGTTTGCAAATCACAGGCTTCTTACAAAACTAGAATAAGAATATTTATTAATATCAAAAACTCCTGTACATGTAGATATTTCTATGTATCTAGATATTAATATATTTGTAGATATTTCTATATATGTAGACATAGACATTTCTATGTATTTAGATATTTTCATGAATATAGATATTTGTATATACATAGATATTTTTATGTATGTAGAGATGTAGATAATGATATTTGTATATATTTTTTATATTTGTAGATATTTCTATGTATGTAGGTACTTATGTTTATGTAGATATTATATGTATGTAGATATAGATTATTATTTATTTGAAAGCTCCATTAATTCCATGACGCTGTACATCAAGAGGGGGTTACAAATACATAATATTGATGTTTCTATCTATGTAGATATTTCTATGTATGTAGATGTGGATATTTCTATGTACATAGATATTTCTATGTACAGTATATAGATATAGATATTTTTATCTGTGCAGATATTTCTATCTATGTATATCCAGATATATTCTATGTGCAGTATGTAAATTTAGAAATTTCTATGTATGTAAATATTTTTATCTATGTAGATATTGCTGTCTATGTAGATTTAGATATTTTTATGTATGTAGATATTTCTGTTTATGTAGATATTTCTATCTATGTAAATCTAGATATTTCTATGTATATAGATGTAGATATTTCTATGTGCAGTATGTAAATTTAGAAATTTCTATGTATGTAAATACTTTTATCTATATAGATATTGCTGTCTATGTAGATTTAGATATTTTTATGTATGTAGAAGAATCTTTGCACGAAATAAATCCTTCAGAGCTCCATGGCAAACAGTAGTTACATTCAGCCAGTGAATATAGAAATGAAAAACTCATGTCAGCCGAATTGCCACAGGCTGGGGGCATACTCTTCATAAACGTACTGTTTATGTCTCTCTCACATGAGCTGGTGACATAATACCATGGCTGTATATAGTAAGGGCAATACTAAGAGGGTATTGTTATGGACATATTGTGAGAACTCATATGGTCATTTGTGCTTCTATTATTCCCTTGAATTTGTGATGTTACTTTTTTGTGTTTACTTTTTTTAAGTGGATGATCCCAGTATATTTTTCTGAAAGTATAAAATAATGTTTTACAGTTCATGGCTGAGCAGTAATGGCAGCAATGAGAATTGTCTAGAAATAGATTAAGAAATGAGGAGAAATAACAGCTTTTCCTTTATATTTGTTCTTCCTTTTGTATCCATTTTTGGGTTTAGCTAAAAAATTGCACCAAACACAGATATGTCCATGCTTAAATCCATGAAAAGGTGGTCAGTGCTGGTCTGTGTATATGTCTGTGATGTATCCTTGTTGGATCCCCTGTGTTTTTTCATCCATGTTTCACTGACACTGAACAGCTGACAAATAATTTTCAAAGCATCTCTTCTTAATAATCCGTGAAACACGGATGCCATCCATGTTTCACGGATTATTAAGAAGAGATGCTTTGAAAATTATTTTTCACGGACCCATAGACAAAAAATTGTTTTTCACGGACCCATAGACTATAATGGGCATGATTGATCCATGAACACGGACAAAATAGAGCATGCATTCGTGGTTTAAAAAAACTGACCCATGGACCGTACTAAAACACTGTTGTGTGAATACACACATTAAAATGAATGGGGACTTGTGCTGTCTATGGAAAGCTGACATGTGAATGAGGCTTTACTCAGAACTTGATAGAAGAGGAAGACTCAAGGACGCCCTGGTGCTTTTTTTGTTTTGTTTTATGGGGATCCAAACATTAAAACTGTCATAATAATATAATAATAATATTTATTTATATAACGCCACCATATTCCACAGCGCTTCACAAATTCATAGGGTTCATGTACAAAAAAAAAACAAAACTGGCTAATATACTGAAACACTAGGGCTCTGCTCGCAAGAGCTTACAATCTATGAGGAATTGGGGGTGACACATAAGGCAATTGATTGTGATCAGTAGGATAAATCATAAATAATTAATCTGTAATTTTTATGGGTTACATTTGTGGTGGCATTTTACAAATATTGTGTACCAAAAAGTTTCACATTGAAGATACTGCATTATATGTTAAGTAGTGCCTGACGTTTGTGTAACCTGTGCTACCATAAGTGTAGAAGGGGTTAATCAGCATTGTTATGTAGTGTATTAAATAGTTTGAGGATGCCCTGGTACTTGTTAGACAGTGTTTGGGGGCAGCTGTACGTTTTGCCTTCTTAGTCAAGTAATTTCTTTTAACAAAATGTTAAGCACAGATGGGGCTGTGGCTGTCACTTCCCCATTATTGTCTGTGCAGCTGTTGGGCCTCAATTCACTGTTTTATGTATTCAGACAGTTACTTAGTGGAGACTCTCTGAAAGCCTGGTCCAGCCTCTAATCGCCAAATAAAATGGCCATTTGTCTCCTCTTCCTATTGTTTTGTTTTGGTAACACATGTCACAAGCTCAATTACCCAGTTCATTAACAGCTCCCACTGGACATGATGATGGGGGAGTCTTGATAAGGTAGCTGGTTGGGCTATATAGTGAATAATATACTCTTCCTACAACTGTAAACAAAAGTTTGGGGTGGACCTGAAATTTAATGAGCTAAAACTCTCACTTCATTATGTCCTCTCCTCCATCCTGGTTGTGTATACCGTTTACAACTAGTCTAGCACATGTAAAAATAAAAGAAAAAACAACAAGAAACAAAAACAAAACACATGCAAAGTAAAAGAAAACAAACAAAAATCAGAAAGAAAAAAAAGAAAAAGCTACAATGTGACAGAAAATGTATATCACAATATGCATGGTAGTTATTTTTATGAATTTTAAAAATCAGACGTAGCTGTGGTACAGGTTCCAGCGTGTTATAATTGAGGTTGTGAAGGTGAAGTGCATCTGTTAAATTTTGGTGCGTGCATGTTTTTTTTTTTTACGGAAATTTAAATGAATTTTAGCAATTTGTTCTCTGCTGTGATTCGTTTGGTTTAGTGTTTAATTTAACTCCCTTCTTTTGACTTCCTAACCAGTGAAAAATATCAATAGCTCATTAAATTTATATATAACAATGAAGGATTTTCACAATTTCATGGCTTTTCTCAGTGAAATAATATTTTCACGGCTGACGATTTCCATGAAATTTGCCGCCACCGTGAAAAATAGACAGAACTATGGTTATTTGTGTGGACAGGATCAATGGAACTTTCCTAGACACCCTGAGCACTGTGCTCATTCACATAAAATGGAGCTTGCTGTAGACACTCAATGTTCTGTTCTGCAATCTTGAGTAATGTCAAGAAAATAAATGACTAGGAAAATTCTGGAGAATTCTTATATATATTTATAATATATTAACTATCAAAATGTTAATAAATATTTTATATTGGCCATTAAAAAAAGCAAATGCACATTAATTATTCAACATTTACTATGAATTATGAAAAAAACATAATTTTAGATCTTAAAAATTAGCTGGCAGCAGAATCATTTTTCTTTTATATATTTATATTAATATTAAGTTTACAAAGCTGTCAAACCTCAATATATTCCTAGAAGAATTTTGCTGCTGGCATGGGTACAGCATCGGATTTTAATTAGTCTATTCCTGGTATAACTAGAAATTTTGGAATTATTTTTTAAATTGTCTTATCACGTACAAAGGGATTTAAAAATAATAAAAAATAAGTATATGCTCAGAAAATGAAATATTATATGCAAAAAATGTCCTAACATTTTCCCATTCCTAGAAAAGGACATAATATTTTTAGGGAAAAATATTAAAAATCTTTAATTGTTCCTGTTATTATATATTTATTATATATATAATTTATAGACATAATGATAGAGTTCCATTTTCATTTCCATCTCAATTAATTTATGAATGCTAATTCCAGTAGGAAATAATATTAATATGGTAATAAATATAAATTCATATGGTAATAAATTCCTTATTTTATATTATAATTTTTTTTTCTTCACAATGGGCATAGTCTGCATAATACGTGCTATGGAATATTACCCCATTACAATTTCATGATATATCTAAATTCTTATGGATAAAAAGTTATTTTACAAGGAGCTATGATTTAGATTTCCTTGATGCGATGTCTGTAATATGGGCTCATGATAAATGTAGTTTTGTGGAGTACAGGGTGGGGTTACAACTCCAGGTGCTAAATGATCTAGAGTAGAGGGTCTTGGATTAACCCCTACTGTGAGCTCATTTCACACCCTCCTCTTCAGCCTCCCCCATTCCACCCAAAAAAAAAGAAACTTTCCATTCCTTCCCCCTTTTTCCAGTCCAGTTTTCTTTGTGTATGCTACTCCCTGCCAGGCAGGTGTCAGAGGCCTGAATGCTGGTATAGACTCTGTTAATGGATACCACAGATGGAGCGTGGAAATTGGTAGAAAAGGCCCCAGCCACAGGCCATTTCTCGGGGGCCCCAACAAAGACACACCAAGTAAGTCAACAAAAAAATCCTAAAAGACCACAAAAGCTGGGTGTCATTTACTGAAGGCTGGCAACAGGAGTTATGTCCTGTGTAACATAAGTTCTTGTATTCGGAATGTGACACCTCATCTCCAAACATGGCTTCTGCTGTAACTCTTTTTGATTAATATGAATGGGGTGGCACCACTATACTGCTGCCTCAATACTGTACAATGACATTGTTAAAAAGTTCAATAAATCTGGGTCACTGTGAGAACCCACCTCCTGTGTACTGTAAGGTGATGGCAGCAAACATGTCGCAAGTGTCACAAATAACAAATTTCTCCAGTGGCTGATGGTAGCTCAAGTCCAGCCTTTTTATAGTGGTTCATAAGATATAAGAAAGACTCATGTGTAAAATATTATGTTCCCAAGCTGTAATGAGTAAAATGAAGAATAATATTCTTCTGTCAGGAGTAGATTTGTATTGGTCTTCTTGTCATTTTAATAGTACATGCTGAATTACGCATTAATATGAAGACCTAATAATTCAATGCAGTTCTATAAATCTCTTTTCTTTCACTTTATTGCATTAACATTTTCTATTTTTGTAAATTAAATTTTTTTTAGGATTACAAACTCTTTTCACTTTATTGCATGTAGTTCTTTTTTGTGGATTTTGTGCATTTTTTAGATCCTTAAGAATATTTCCATGATAAAACTGGATTATACTATACACTATCATTTTCAAAGATTTGGCCTGCATATTGCACGGTAGAAGCCTGTAACCTTTCAGAATCTTTGTGGCAAGCATCGAGTAAAGTCGTGCTCTCAATACTCTGGCTTAGGACGGGAATTTTGTTAACAATGAGATCAAGGGCAGAAAAGTTATCTAAAGCCAGCCTAGCCGGATTACAAAGTCCTGCCTTTAAAGAATAAGTGGCAGCATTGGCCTGGCTGTGAAGTTTAATTAAAAGAAGTTCCAGAATTAGTGACTACTCTTATGTCCCATAACCCCTCGTGACCTAGGCTGTAGCCTCAGGAAATCTTTGTGTGTGTAGTACTGCAGCTCAGTGTCATAAGTCACTGGTCACATGAGTCTCTATAATTGAATGTATCCCAAGCAGGAGAAAAATGGACACAATCAGTTCAGAGAACACTGTTTCATCTATACAGCATTAATAAAGTACTTAAGTTCATTGGGTACAATTTAGCATTTGGTATCAACACTTGAAGATCGCTTCAAGAATTCCTCACTTTCTCTACTAATGTCCAATCCGGCTATATGTGTTTTGCTGACATATCTGTCATATATCACTAAACTTTATTACATTGACTAGAATAACTACAACCCCTGCTTGGGACAAGCAATGATGTAGTACATGCCCTAAGGGTTTTGGTAAAATTGAATGATAAATAATGTCTTAGAGGATTGAATATAACCTCTGGCCAAATTTTCTCCCTGATGCCTATTTTAAAATACAAAGCCAGAAACTATGATGTTATATTTTCTCCGCTGAGCTTTACTATAAAGTTCCTGTTTGTTTTGTAAGGCTGTAACATAAGCATAGCCAAGTTTTGTTTAAGAAGTGGCTGTTTTCTTTCCCATGGTCTGGAAGAAACAAACTTGATAGACGCTGGTCTTCTGTCATACAACATATTTCCACCAGAGAGGATTTGAGGTCCTCAGTTGGCTTTGATTGAGAAACTAAAGTTTCTTGCCAATATAGTCAACCACTAAATAACCATGAACAATATGTAACATCAAAGCATGGATTTTAGCCATGGTATATTTCATGAATGGTATCACTCTTTGCTAATTGTGTTATTTTTGTTCACCTTGACATGTCTAAGTACTTTAGGTATTGACCTGTGTCATCTGTTTCTTTCAGCTCCTTCATCTCCCCACTCTGAAGAAGGTTCTGACATTGACTCTGAACCAGACCTCCCCTTGAAGAGGAAGCAGCGAAGAAGCAGGACCACATTCACAGCCGAACAGCTGGAGGAACTAGAGAGAGCATTTGAGAGGACTCATTATCCAGATATTTACACTCGGGAAGAACTTGCTCAGAGAGCCAAGCTAACCGAGGCCCGAGTTCAGGTAATAACCCCACCATTGTCTATTCAGACCAGAAATTCACTAAAATGGAAAAGGCCACCACTATCAAGTAGAAAACAGAAGTCATCCATGTTACTACTCTTTGTAGATCAATATATTATTGAGAGTTCCTTTTATTGGTCCTGTCCAGTCATATTCACAGCATGGTTAATTTTCTTTAAGATCTGAAAAAATAGTCTGTGAATAATAGAAGACTGGTTTATTATAAGGGATATGTTGTGTACTTTTTCTACTCTGGTGAAGGCCATCCTTTATGTTAGGTTCACATCTACGTTGGAGGCTCCATTTGGTTTCCATAAAAAAAATTGCTAAATTAGTACAACACTCAGCACAATGTTGTCTGGTAAAATGCTGGTCTCCCTGAAGAAAACCAGACGGACCACATTATAGTCATTGAGGTTTGTTAGGCACCATGGGTTTCAGTTATTTGCTGGCCGTCACTTTCATTGCTCTGCTCCTAGGATGGCGCAGAGCAACGGGAATCAATATCGTTGATGTGAATGAAGCCTTAGTCCTGTTCCACAACATCTCCAAATTCCAGGCGTATTTGTTCCCATGTTTTCACTTATACATGGATGGTAAAACAATACAGGACAAAATAGGGGATTAAAACTCATCATGTTAACACAAGTAATAAATGTTGTTGTGTTTCCAAGAGCATTTATTTTCATAAGTCGATGACCCTTACCAGGCAAATGCAGGAGGCTTTTTCCAGCTGTTATAATGTGTCTTTAACCCTCTGACTTCACAACATTCCTTATGGCTTCCTCAGATCCCTAGAGACTCATAACCTGTCACACTATTACCATGATCTACAGTCTAACAAATTCCCCTGAACATCTAACATATGGGTCTTGAAATGAGCACAGCATGAAGCGGCATATCACTGTCAGTCAGGACCTCTTTGCTGCCGGAGAGGTGCACGTTTGCATCCGTTGTATTCCAGCAGCAGTGAAGGAGTTAATCTACCATAGAGACTTTCTGATTCCTTGCTGGTGCTTTTTATTAAAGGGACAATGCAGCCTCACAAGACCAGTAAAGCTGGTTGCCTGTTTTTCTATAGACCTACAACACTGATAAAACGTGAAACCGTTTTACTGAACTGACTTCTATTTGTTCCTTGGCTATGAAGTGTTTTGTGTCTATGAGTATATCGTGAGCTACAAACAGGTTCCTTAGATGTCAAATTGTAAAGAAAATGCCTTTTAGATGCGCCAGGAATGCACGTTTCCAGTATCATTGCCACAAGAAAATTTCGATCTTAAACAATCTAGATTTCCATAATAAAAATCTGCACAGAAAATAGTTGTGCAGAATAAAAATGACATATATTTAAAAAAATTTAATAAATAAAATTACTTTTAATTGAATAAACTGGAAAGTTTATATTGCGCATAGTTAACCTGAAGGTTGTACTGCCTAAAATGCTAGCTCTAAGGCTAGGTTCACATCTCGGTTCAGTTTTCTGTTCTTTGGATCCGTCAAAAGAACAGAAAAATAAGCAGAAAAAAATGGATCATGTATTTTAAGCATTTCCGTCTAAAATAACGGATTTGAGATGGAAATGGCTAAAACTGATGCAAAATGTGCATAACTGAGCGTAAAGGATGCTTAAAATACAGCATCTGTTTTTTTGTTTATTTTTCTGTTCTGACGGATCAGAAAAACGGAAAACTAAATGTTGATGTGAACCCGGCCTAATACCATCAGTCCGTGCAGAAGACTCTCATCTGCATGCATTGTTCTACGATTCTGTCATTACTGTTGAAGAAGTCCCAGAAGACACTTGAAGACATTACATAATGACGTAATCCCAGAGGTTTCCATTTGTCTATTACAAAGTTGTAGGACCTTGTTATATGAAAGAACAAATGAAACTACTTCTTGCCTTGCAAGGGAGTAATAAATAGATCAGACATAAAATATGCTTCTTTTCATTTGTATATTATGCCTTTTCCCAGACCATAAATCTCCATAAGGTGTCAACAATTATTGATGAATCTTCCATGGAGGATACTGTGCATTATAATGTATCTTCTCAGTATCAGCCTTTGGAATTTGTGCCTCCTCCATGACTCCTATTTTACAGTGTACCCAAAGTACATAGACATCTCGGGGTCTGGCTGATTTTGTTTGCTTCATATGAATTGATATACAGACTGTTGTTTCAATCTTCTTCTCTGATTGAAGGTGACCACATATAAATGTCATTGACCATCCACTTATGATGTTATAAATTTTTCTCTTAAAGGTGTGGTTTAGCAACCGCCGTGCCAGGTGGAGGAAGCAAGCAGGAGCCAACCAGCTAATGGCTTTTAATCACCTGATTCCAGGGGCTTTTCCATCGGCAGCCATGCCAGCCCTGCCAACCTACCAATTATCAGAGACTTCCTACCAACCTACATCCATACCACAAGGTAAATGATCTCAATTTCGCCAATGTAATCACAGAACTTAAAAAAACAAACGATGCAACTCCTCAACTTACAACGTATTAAATGTACGCATTTCTTGCTGTAACTTAAAAATATTCTCTCCTTCTTGCAGCTGTGTCTGATCCAAGCAGCACGGTTCACAGACCCCAACCTCTCCCTCCGAGCAGTGTTCACCAAAGCAGCCTTCCTTCCAACCCTGAGAACAGCTCGGCCTACTGCCTGCCCAGCGGCCGGCATGGATTTTCCAGTTACACAGACAGCTTTGTACCCCCATCTGGGCCTTCCAACTCCATGAACCCCACCATTGGCAATGGCCTTTCACCTCAGGTCAGTGAAGTGTTTTCATTCCTTTAACTGAGAGCCAGAACCGAACAGGCTGGGCACCTGAGGCAAAAAGGGAAGAAATTGCCAAATTCGAACCATAAAGCGTTCTTTATATGAGCCACATGATTCTGTTTTGCAAATTTCCTTCCCCTTTTTCCTCCTCCACCCCCGCACTGGCTACTTCAAAAGCTGTGGCTGGTAGGCTGTCTTTCAAGTGTTTTTCTTCCTCCTAAATATTATCGACCTTTCTGGAGTTAAAAATGACAGTGGCCACAAGGCAAAGAGTCAGAGCAAACTGAGCAACAAAGATCACAATGTCTTGCACGCAGCACACATCACGCGTAAAGCCTTATTTATGCCTAAAAGTGTTCCAGATCTTCTGTTCCTCTCAGTGAAGTGTGTTCCTATGTGCTGAAATTCTAAAATTATCAGTGATCACAAAATTATCTATGGCATGGATATCCTGTATACAAGGCCTAGGATCTGCTGAGAATATTCTAAGTATATCATTTTTATTATTCATACTGTTTTTAGTTAGGACTATGATCATAAATGAAGGGGTTCATTGACTTTGAAGGCCAGAAAGAAAAATTCTTCAGTCTCAAGGGCTTTCAAAGTATGGGAATGTTGATCTTTTATAAAATTTTACTCACTCATATAGCGCTGACATATTCCATATTATTATCACTTTCTGTCCCCAATGGAGCTCACAATCTAAGTTCCCTATCAGTATGTCTTAGTGTGGGAGGAAACCGGAGAACCCGGAGGAAACCCACACAAACACGGGGAAAACATACAAACTCCATGCAGATGTTGTTCTTGGTCTGATTTGAACCTCAGGTCCCAGCGCTGCCCAATAAAATAATATTATTTGGATACAATGTTGATAATATGATATTAATAGGATACAATGTTGATATTATAGGCTTTAATCAGGAACATTTCTAGGTTTCTTGGCCCTTTAAAAAATACCCGCCTCAATAAATAAAAAGAATACTGGCGCCTGGGGAGCATATATGGTTCTCAAAGCAATAATTATACTGTTAATTTTCATTCAGCAGTTTTTGGTGCTGTACTTGGGAATTCCAGTAAAATAAATTGACTTGGTAATTGAGTGTCAAAAGGTTGGTTGAATTTACTACGGTCCACAGCTGCCTGAGGTTGGCTTGACATTGTTAATGTGTGTCTAAACACAGGGATTTTTATTATATCAGAGGGACTAATATTCAGGTGTCTAATAGTTTCTCTGAACGGCATGCAATCTATAATTAAAATCAGGCCTCTTTGTCGGGCTAAGTGGGGGCAGTTTCACAGCTATGAATCCTCCCCAAACACATCTTCCTCTCGGCAGTGAGAGGAAACAGAAGGATATTGAGAATGACATAAATGAAAAGTGAAAAGACAATTATACCCAATTACACACTCATCAGCCTGGCTCTAGCACTGAGAGGGCATCTTAATAGGCAGAAAATGAGATTTTAATGGCACAAAGGGGAGCAAAAATAACGACTTGCATCTCTTCCCTCTCCTCTACGTGAGGTTAGAATCATGAGACAGCTATAGCTACTCTCTGCTAGACAGTGATAAATCTGTGAAAATATAAAGTTCAAAGACTCGAGAGTTAAAAAGGGTCCATGGAATAAACATTATTGCCTGTAGGCAAAAAACTCATAAAACCTCCCTTTTCTAACAGTAAGTGTAATTAACTTCACTGCTTTCTTTCGACTGCACATTAGCAGGAAGCCCAAACTTTCTGGCTTTTAACACACAGTAGGAGTGAATGACTTGAAAATAATCATCTTCTTCCAATGTTATGGTATCACACAGAAGAAGGCAGCCGAGACCGGAATTTATTTTCTTCATTAATTGGAGCGGCTGGGTAGAAATGCCTTTTTTTCATCTAAGTATACCATCATACAGTTTGTATACAGTTTGAAGCCTGAAAGACAACAAAATAGACAAGGGTATGGAAATTACAACCAAATGTGCCTGTATGCAAGAATCCTTGGGAAGTGAAACCTCAAGTATCTCTCAGATTTGAATTATTTTCTCACATAGTTTTGAATGGTTAATATTCACCCTGAGAGTTGGATTTCTGGATTGGCAATTAATGTTATTTAATAATTTTTAATATGCAGACATTGAGAAAGCTCATATTTTCATGATGTTTCATGATGAAATAAAACCACCTGCAGAGGTAATTAAAGTGATGTAGTGTTCCCTCTGGTTTACCCATCAGCATCTGGGACCCAGAGTGTGCTGAGAAGCCGCCTCTGAGTGTGGTATTAGGATCATGTACTTCTAAATCACAAAAATAGACAAAGAGGGTGTCAAATATTATACGGGTTATTTTCATTTCTAGTCTCTTTATATATGAAACTTGCTTTAGAACTTCAGATTTTAATGAATAGGAGAAGTAAGAGGGCAACTGTAAATGCTAACGTTTATATCAGGCACACTACCAGAATAGATGCCATATGCTTCCTGATTGTATTTATAGGGAAACTCTCATTTTACCACTGAAAATGATTGATTGGATTGTAAAGATGCTGCAGTTAATATTCTCTGCTAGAAGCCAGCCCCGGGATGACACTGGGCAGGTGCCCAAAAACAATATCCGCCTGGGTGACCAAAGGTGGATGCCCATGTTCTTGTGGAGACCAACTTCCTACTATGATAAGTGTTATAAGAATGCGTTTAGATATGGTCATGGCACTTCTACTTGTGCATTCTGCTGAGGAAAATGTATACCGGTCTCCAGCGCTGGGGCCCTGAGTAGTAGAGAATACTATATTTTGGGAGAGGACTGATGAGAGACATACTTCTGGAGGTTGTAATATAGAAATACTCAGAATCTTTCCATTCCTTTATTATTTGGAACTGAAAATAATCCAATTTAGAATATTTTTATCTTTCTCTCTCTCTCTCTCTCTCTCTATATATATATATTTATAATACAACACCCTTTAAATCAGAAAAAACAAAAGGCTAAAAATAACAATATACTAAATCCATGGACACTGTTTGATCATTATTAAAGGGAATCCATCACCACATTCTTGGACTATTATCTGCAGTACTACACGTGGTGCAGGGCAGGCATCCTGTAACCTCTGCCTAGTATAGCCCTTTCGCTGCTTTCTCTTCCTATTATGTCACCTTATTCATGGTCCAATATATAAAGCTAATGATTTATTGTAGACCACTGACAGCTATTTCAGATGGTTTGCACTGAGACTGTGGCCTCCAACCCTTAATATGTATAATGTATGCGCAATTAAGAGAGGGCATTGAGAATTGAATTAAAGTATCCAAAGGGAGCTGAAGTCTGGAGTATGAGTGAAGAAGAGTGACTTTATTGAAAACCATTGTCCATAATGTCTAGTTAAAATGGCTGCCTCCAGTTTTTATTATCATATCTTTATATTAGAGGACGTTTCTCATAGACTTCACACAAGGAATGGTGGCTGTGTGGTAATTTCTCCACTAAGATAATTTTTGAGATCTGGTTTCAAAAACATGTTATCAACGTCCATCATGAGAAAACCTCTTCCAATAGATCAGTAGATTCTCATAAATGTTGCTATGTTAGGCACCCCATAATTCATAGTATGTGTCTACAATTTCTACTGGGAGATCCTATGTCAACAACTAGTCCCAGTTTAACTTCCTCGTTCCTAAACAGATAAAGATCCTGAATTGAGTGTGTGTTCCAGGTTTCTCCACACACATGCATTTGCCAGACAGTGAAAAGGATTAGCTGTTTAGCCTGAGAAATCCCATAGAGGTGTAGGCCAGATTAAATACACATGATGGAGATGTCCTTATAAAAGTATGAAGGATAGAATCTGCCATCACTTGATTCATGCCCGTGTGAACATGACTAAGGAATTCACAGCCATAGCCACAGCGGGAATAGCACAGAGCAGGTGGCACCATTTTTCTTAGAATCGGGCCTGCATCTGTTTCCCATCACAATAGAGGAGGGCTCTGGACATCTTCAGGACAACGTGTCCGGCTTCCTGTGGAGAAAGCTTCTGTAAATTACACGCTACACATGTGTGAGGGTCAAACCTGGACAGAATGCTTAACGTTAACCCCTCTCATACTGGAATGTACATAATACAGAAAAAGTAGGAATAATGATGTAACGTAAAGTGAAAGAAAGTGGAAGAGATCAATTATAACTCACACCCATAGAGTCAGCCTTAAGGGGTGTATTAATGATTGTTAAAATGAATGTGCAAGTAATACTCATGGAACATAATTACTAAGGTCCCAGTCACATAGGTCCAGCGATCCAGCTCATTTTCCCTCCGGTGTGGTGAAGAAAACGCCGGACGCAAACTGAAACTAGAAAATATCTCATATTTTGTATGGGATTATTCATATACATCTGGTGCATTGCTTATGATGCCAGATGTCAAATAGTGTCAGATAGAAAAATGCTGGATGCCGTATTTTTATGTTCTCTGCCAAGGATGTACACATCTATCAGTTGTATCCAGTTCCACAAAAAAACAACTGGCTGGATACAAATGTCTGCACCCAGCCTAATTACAGTAATATCACCCTACTTCTGTTGACCGTGAACTTTTTACTGCATTGTTCTCCTGAACCCATGGTGAATTATTCAGAAAGGTCTTTTGTGTTGGGTTGAACTCTACAGCATATTCTCAGTGCAGCCCTTCAGTATGGAATCACCATTAGCTGACATTTTTTAACTGTTTGGTTTCCATGTGGTTCTGTTTTAAGGGAACATTGTTGAGATGTGTTGGCCTATTATATGGTTTGCAATGAGATCCTTATTACATTATACATGTCTTTAGGAAAATATATTCACTATTAACTCTGTTACGGATGCTGGCAATTTTGAGCAAGGCCAATAGCTTTGAAGTGTGTGAGAGATTTTTACTGAGGTCTGCCTCTGCAAACACTGATGCCTTATTTTTTTTTTAGTGGAAACGAGAGCTTCTCTGGAACCGGAAACAAAACGATACTCACTAGTTTAGTCAAAGGGATTAGACCGAGGTGACCGTGCCCTTCCCTTAGTTCTGTGTTCAGGTGAAAAGGTCAAGACAAAGAAAATACAGGGGTCCTCAAGCCTAGGGCTACTTCCCTTTTTTTAGCTTTCAAACAGACATAAGCAGAAAAATCAAATTATTGGGATGCTAATTCAGTGCAGGTAGATTTATGGAGCACAAGAGTTCATAGGAACACGAATATGTGTTTTTTGTGTGGATTGCTCTGGGTTTATTCTGCATGCTTTTTTTTGTACATTTTCTTTCATAAGTACATTGGTCCGCCAAATGCAATTTTTGTACAGTGGTTTTATCATTGGATTCATAGATAGAGTACTCTTTGGGGATTAGACACCATTCTGCTAAACCAACAATAAACATAGAAAATGCACAGTAAAAAAATATCCAAGGACCTTCTCCATTAAACTCTTCCCTTCCTTTGATCTTATTTTATTTCATTTTACAATTACTGATGAGAGATGTAGAAATAAAATTTCCATCTTTGTCCCAGTAGCTCAACCCTGTCCTCTCTTCAATCTCCTGTGTCTGGCTGTAACACAACTGGCTGGAGCAGGACCTCTCTGATGTGTCCTGTTTGCAGCAGGACAAAAATAATAATCCTCACTCCTTTGGCTAAACCCTGTAATGGAACTTATCCAGTGGAGACCGACCCCTGTGTTCCCTGCAGAATATCTATAAGACTATTTGTTTCAGGAACAACATTGATTCATAGATCAATAATATCATTATAGTGTGAGTGTTGTATCAGTATAATCTAATGTGTAGAAATAAAGCATACTTAAGAGGTTCTTCTTTTCCACAGGTAATGGGTCTCCTTACCAATCACGGTGGAGTGCCTCACCAACCTCAGACTGACTATGCCTTATCACCATTAACTGGAGGTCTTGAACCCAGCACTGCTGTGTCAGCAAGCTGCAGCCAGAGACTAGAACACATGAAGACATTGGATAGTCTATCAACATCTCAGTCATACTGCCCACCAACCTATAGCACATCAGGATACAGCATGGAGCCTGTAACGGGATACCAATACAGCCAGTATGGACAGAGTAAGTATACTTAATAAGTCAGTAATCTCTGCCATATAGTCAGGCTTTTACTCAGAAGCAGGAAGTCTTTAGCAATCTTCAGCATCAAATTTGGAAGGTCACAGATTATCTCCTAAGCTTGAACTATAGTTTAACTGTTTCCATTCATGCATTGGACTTGATCCCTTGCAATGAGTTGACTTTTTCTATCAGATAAAGCACTAAACATGAAACACTATGGCTTCCAACAGAAGGTTGATGACTCTCCCTTTCTCACTGAGTCTCTTTTGTCTCCGGTGCCCGTTGATTGTTCTTTGAAAAACATCTGTTGCATAATTATTTGCTTAAGTGATGTCAAAGACATCTTGAGGTGATTACGTGCCGAGACATGAGACCTGACCGCCATTAGGTAAAACAGAAGGTTTTGCCCGACATGCAGTAACCACGGGCATGCCCCATATTAAAAACACATGCCTTTAATCAAGTCAGTTCAAGAGTCATTAAAGTATATGATCACATATTCTGAAGAGTTTGTCAAACTTGTCCCGGGAATAAAAATATTAGCCCTATTCTTTGATATCCCAGTATTACATGTGACAGTGTCAACCTATGGTTCAAGCTCGCTCTTAACGTCAATTCGACTTAAGTCTTCTAAACATCTCTCTGTTTCCTACAGGTGCCTTTCATTATCTGAAGCCAGATATCGCGTAAAGTGACTGTCTTTCTGATGGTGGTAGAACCGGAAGTTTGGACAAAGTGGATAATCTCATCGTTTAGCAGCACCAACTGGAGCTTGACTGCTAGACAAATAAGTAGATGATAATGACTTCTTTTATGGAAGTGAAGAGGATAATGAGAAATATTATAATTCAGCGGGCTGTGTAGGACAAATTTGGACATCCCACCATTCTCCTGGAATGACTTATCTAAAGAGAGGGCAACTGTTCTAAGCATGGAAGCCACAACTATATACGACTCAACAGAGATGTGCTTTGGAAGTCAAGCTTTTCCCAGGTTTCCACAAGAGGCTGAATTCAAGCCAAGAGCTGACGGAAAACACAAGAACTGAGGAGTTCATGAAGAGATTATTTTTTTTATTTTGTACCTTGGTTAGTAGCAAAGTGATGAGACAGCTGTTAAGGAGAAGCCTTTCTGTGATAGCCACAGCCTCATACATGGCACAGGGCAGGGAATACACAGGATTTTGTGCCTCCTGGGCTTGGTCCTAGTGAAATGCTCTCACTTTGCAGCTAGATTTGACTGTACAGATAACATTCCATGTTACAAATACAAGCTTGACCATCTACTTGCTATTTAGGGTTGACGTAAATAGACACACAATGTCTAATGTTTATTAAGATTTTACTAGGATTAACACCCAGCATTTAAGAACTGGCAAATACATTTGGCGTGAGAAATAAATAACTAAGAGGGGAACGCCCAGCGCCAAATTCTGACTGAAAGACATTGATTTCATGGCTGTCAATCAACGTGCAATAACATACCTCACTTCAACATCCCTTTCATGTTTTGCAAATACAACGGGATTGTATTTTTCTGCAAGTTTATTCATTTTCAAAGACATTTCTGAACCTCGATTTGACGTTTTCTACAAGAAAGCCACTCTTTCTATTTTATTATACAGTTAAAAGGAATTCCACCATCTTGTCTGTCGTATGTTTCTAGAATCCAATGGTATGCCGCCTGTGGATTTTTTTCTTTCCAAATGTTTGATCTAAAACCCAGCATGTCTTTGCAGGGAACTTTAGGCAAGGCATGGCAGGGCTTGTATTTGAACATTATTTAAGAATCCATAGGGGGCGTTCACCTGCTTTAAGTTATTTTAACTAGTTTATATGATTATTTTAACTGGTAGCACTAGGCCAACCTCTGATCTGCAGCCAATACTGGTCAGTGGGATAATTGAAAATTGAGCTCATTTTTTGTCTTAACCCTGAAAATGAAGCACAAGAATATAATTTAATTTCAAGTCATCTGCTCCCTTTATACAGTGGAGGTAGCCTACAGAGAGCTGAACAATTTTTCTAACTTAGCAGGACAATGAGATGATACCTGTCTTATGCCTAGTGCAGGACATGATGCGACAGGGTTGGGGTAGTCAGAGAACACCAAAAAAACAATTTCCTCCTACTGAGGCCCTGCATTAGGCATAGTGCAGTGTATCAGTTCTGCATAGATTGTTCCCTTAAGGGGCTACATTTACAATATGCACGATTTTTCCTAGACAATTTTTTTTTAACATAATTTACATATTTTCCATCTGAGATACCACAAGAGCCTATTCTGACATTCTACAGTATGCGGCAGTAGTCTGGAATCAGTCAATGAAGCATTTGTATATGACAGGTCATCTGTCATAGAAAATGGAGTAGCCTATGAACGTCTTTCATTGCAATAAAAAGGGTTACACAATTGTCTTATCCTTAAAAAAAAGTATTAAAAAAATGATGTTAGGTGGTAAAAATTTACAAACTTATTTATTTCTTCGTTTTCTTGACACATGAAGCGAGGTAGAGCAAAAAATACATTCCTTTAAGAATGATGGGTAATTCATTAGGGATCTAGCTAGGATAAGGTTAGTGATGAGATCACACTTTCGTCTTAGAGGTGATGGAAGAAGTTAAATTTTATCTGTGTGTAGTCGGCATTTCCGGCAACAGATGCTGCAATATGTTTCATGTATAAAGTGCAGTAAATAATTTACTATTTATAATAAAATCATTATAAATACATACAATGTGGGATTGTTTTTTTAATGGTTGCCTGTGGCGATGTCAGGATGTAGGGATATATATGAATCATGTTTGCTGGGAGACCACCTGTCCAATAACTCCTTTATGACTATTTTAACACCAGCTGCCTTGTTGGAAAACCCCATAGTCAATAGGTTTAGGGGGCCAACTAAGAAACCTGGTATCTGCTTGAGGTCAATAATGGTACATGTGGGTTCAGCAAAAATACCCAGCCTTCAATTTAGGAGACTGTATTAAATATCTAAGGATCTATGAGAATCTGTAGGCACATACAGTGGGGGAAAAAGTTTTTGCTGGGCTACATTGAGTTTCAGCTCCCTTTAAAGATTTTCAATTAGGTTCAGGTCTGGAGACTGGATAGGCCACTCCAAGACCTTGAAATGCTTCTTACAGAGCCACTACTTAGTTGCTCTGGCTGTGTGTTTCGGGTCATTGTCGTGCTAAAACACACAGCCACTACCCATCTTCAATGCCCCTACTGAGGGAAGGACGTTGTTGGCCAAAATCTCGTGATACATGGTCCCATCCATCCTCTCTTCAATATGGTGCAGTTGTCCTGTCCTCTTTGCAGAAAAGCACACCCAAAGTATGATTGGGACTGTATTCTCGGGGTTGCATTCATTCTTCTTCTTCCTCCAAACACGGCGAGTGGAGTTGATACCAAAAAGTTCTATTTTGGTCCCATCTTACCACATGATATTCTCCCATGCCTCCTCTGGATCATCCAGATGGTGAACTTCAAACGAGCCTGGACATGTGCTGGCATGAGCAGGAGGACCTTGCGTGCCCTGCAGGATTTTAATCCATGACGACGTAGTGTGTTACTAATGGTAATCTTTGAGACTGTGGTCCCAGCTCTTCAGGTCATTGACCAGGTCATCCAGTGTAGTTCTGGGGTGATTCCTGACCTTTCTCAGAATCATCCTTACCCCACGGGGTGAGATCTTGCATGGAGCCCCAGACCGAGGAAGATTGACAGTCATCTTGTGTTTCTTCCATTTTCTAATAATTCCGCCAACAGTTGTTTTTCACTAAGCTGCTTGCCTATTGTCCTGTAGCCCATCCCAGCCTTGTGCAGGTCTACAATTTTGTCTCTGGTGTCCTTAGACAGCTCTTTGGTCTTGGCCATGGTGGAGAGGTTGGAGTGTGATTCAGTGTGTGGACAGGTTTCTTTTATACAGGTAACAAGTTCAAACACATGCAATTAATGCAGGTAATGAGCGCAGAGTAGGAGGGCTTCTTAAAGAAAAATGAACAGGTCCATTAGAGCCAGAATTCTTGCTATTTGGTAGGTGATCAAATACTTATTTCATGCAATAAAATATAAATTAATTATTTAAAAATCATACATTGTGATTTTCTGGATGATAAAAATTATAGACCTCTCCATTCTTTCTAGGTGGGAAAACTTGCAAAATCGCCAGTGTATCAAATATTTATGTTCCCCACTGTAAGTGAATATTGGAGAATGGCAGATTTCGGGTTTTTAATGCTAGCACCTAGTGATGATCGAGCACCCAGGTGCTCGTACGCTCGGACTCGGGGGTGGTCGAGTGCTCGGCCGAGCACCCGAGCATAATTGAAGTCTATGGGAGTAAACCAGGCACCCCCCTGGTTTACACAAGTGCCCAAAATTAAAAAAAAAGTACAAAGACAGACACACAGAGACACTACTTACCTTCACTGGCAGCTCCCTCCTCCCATCCAGCAGGAAGACGGCGCGCAGAGTGGTAAGTTTTACCACAGCGCCACCTGCTGGACGGGAGGAATTACTACAAAGAAGAAGCCTGAGGAGGTAAGTGGTTTGTGTTTGTTTGTTTGTTTTCTATTTTTCAGGATCGTGAATGCTGAGGACTACTTCGGATTCGTTGGATTACGTCGGACCAGCTTTTTTTATTTTTTAAATAAAATGGTCAAGTAAGGGTCTGGGGGAGTATTTATTTCAATAAAATATTTTATAAATGTGTGTGTGTTTTTTTTTTTTTTTTTTTTACAACACTGCAGTTTTAGTAATCACGCCTATATACAGACGGCCCTGATTACTAATACTGGGCTTAGTGCTTGCCGGTATGGCCAGCACTAACCCTAACATCTATTACCTCGGCACCCACCGCCACCAGGGGTGTCGGGAAGAGCCGGGTACCCGCAGGACCGGACCTTCTAAATTGAGGGTCTGGTTCTGGGGCAGCGGCAGGCTGTTACTGTTAGGCTGGGAAGGGCCAATAACCGTGTCTCTTCGCACCCTGGTAGTGCCAGGCTGCCGCTGCTGGTTTTATCTGGCTGGAGAAGGAAAAAAAGGGGGACCCCATGCCATTTTGTTTCAAAAATAATTAAATAATTTTAAAAAATAGCCATGATTACTACAACTGCAGTGTTGTAAAAAAAAAAAAAAAAAACACACACACTTATAAAATATTTTATTGAAATAAATACTCCCCCAGACCACCGTTTGACCATTTTATTTAAAAAATAAAAAAGCTGGTCCGACATAATCCAACGAACCTGAAGTAGTCCTCTGCATTCACGATCCTGAAAAATAGAAAACAAACAAACAAACACAAACCACTTATCTCCTCCTCCTCAGGCTTCTTCTCCTTAGCAGCGGAGCCTCTTCATTACATTGCGCCCTCTGCTGGTGATCGAAAAAAATTACACCTTGAATTCTGATTCACTGTATTTTGTTCGCTTCACTTTCCCAAAAAAATTAAGGACATTGCCACTTTTAACCTTAAAGGTGTTTTGTCACTTCAGCAAGTAGCATTTATCATGTAGAGAAAGTTAATACAAGCCACTTACTAATGTATTGTGATTGTCTATATTGCTTCCTTTGCTGGATCAAATTATACAAGGCTCATTTCCATGGTTGCTACCACCCTGCAATCCATCAGTGGTGGCCATGCTTGCACACTATAGGAAAAAATGCTGGCCTCTCTGGTGACCGGGCCCGTGGCAACGCACATAGGTCGGTGCTTCTTTTATACTGTGCAAGCACAGCCACAACTGATGGATTGCAGGGTGGTCGCAACCATGGAAACGAGAAGTGTATAATGTGATGGAAAAATTAATCCATCCAGCAAAGGAGGCAATATGGCCAATCACAATACATTAGTAAGTGCCTTGTATTACCTTTCTCTACATGATACATGACACTTGCTGAAGTGACAAAACCTCTTTAAGGACCAGGCCAAATTGTGGAAATCTGACACACCTGATGTGGTAGTAACTTTGGAGCACTTTTACTTATCCAAGCTATTCTGAGATTGTTTTCTTGTGACACATTGTACTGTACTTCATGATAGTGGTAAATTTGAGTCGATATAGATCACCTTTATTTATGAAAAAAATCCTAAATTTACAAAAAATTAGAAGAATTCAAAATTTTCTAAATTTCTCTGCTTTTAAGGGCTCATGCACATGTGTGCGGTCAGTGCCCATGCTGTGGACCGCAATTTGCGGTCCACAATGCACAGGCACTGACAGTGGGGCCGCTGCGTTCGGATCGCAGGCCCATTCACTTGAATGGGGTCCGCAATCCGCACCCCACAGTCCACACCACAAAAAAGTAGTGCATGCACTACTTTTTTGCGGTGCGGAGACACGGCCAGAAACACCACGGAAGGCACTCTGTAGTGCTTCTGTGGTGTTCCGATCCGTGCCTCTGTTCCGCATCTCTGGGATTGCGGACCCATTCAAGGGAATGGGTCCGCGATCTGTGATGTGGAATGCAAACGGCCGGTGCCCGTGTATTGCGGACCCGCAATATGCGGGCCGCAATATGGCCACGGCCGGGCAACAGCCGTGTGCATGAGCCCGAAGGCACATAGTCATAGCTCATGAAATAGTTATTACTTTACATTTCCCATATATCTACTTTATGTTGGCATCATTTTGTAAATGGATTTGAATTTTAGAAGCAATTCTTAAAAATTTTAAGAAAATTTTCAAAGCTGACTTTTTAAGGAGTAGTTCAGTTATGAAGTCACTTTGTGGAGCTTACATAGTGGAAACCACCCATAAATGGCCTCAATTTAGAAAGAACTCCCCTAAAATTATGCAAAACTGATTTTACAAACTTTGTTAACCCTTTAGGTGTTCCACAAGAATTAAAGGAAAATGGAGATTACATTTCTAAATTTCACTTTTTTTGGCAGATTTCCATTTTAATCCATTTTTTTTCCTGCAACACATCAATGGTTAATAGCAAAACGCAATATCTATTACCCTAACTCTGCAGTTTATAAAAAAACACCCCACATATGGTGGTAAACTGATGTACAGCCACACGGCAGGGTGCAGAAGAAAAGGAGCGCCATATGGTTTTTGGAGGGCAGATTTTGCTCCTCTGGATTTTAGGCACCATGTCACATTTGAAGACCCCCTGATGCACCTTACAATAGAAACTCCCAAAAGTGACCCCATTTTGGAAACCACAAAATGAGATGCCAGCTTTATTGGTACTATTTTGGGATACATATTATTTTTGATATTACGTTTTTTTTTAATGGTGCAAATTCTGTTGTACGCCATGTTGCGGCACAATCTGCTGGTCTGTCCTCTTCCGTGCCCATTGTATGCCCCCCTTTTAGATCTGGTGTGAGCCAGGAATGTGACGGGCAATGGTTTAGAAACTGACACCTCTAAATAACTTTGTCGATCCACCACCAGCACAGGGGCTTATTAAGACCGGCGTCTAAAATGCCAGTCTCAACAAATAGCCCCCTTTTAAACACTTGCTTATCTCTGCTAAAGATCTATTACACTGTAAAGCTGAAATGGAAGAAATAACATTTCAAATTATTTTTTTTGGACTGTACAGCTGGGACCTGTAGTCCCGCACATACAACATGAGTATCCCAGCAGTTAGACTGCAGGCAGGGCAGCAATTTTATTCACTCCCTTTGAAGAGCACGAGGAGGGGTGAGACAGTATTTGTTGACACCTACAAATATTCATTAGGAAAACCTCAGAGATTGTTGTTATACCCTCCCCCACAGCTCTGCAACTGCATGTCAACAAAGGGCACGAACAGAACTAGGGAAATGAATAAAAATAATTTTTTGGCCTAAAACTTACTTATCTTATGTATATATTGCTGACCATCACATTTACAGTGCTTTATTTTATTTTTTTTACATTACTCGGACATCTCCTTTAAAGGTCTGCTATGGAGTGTACCAAATGGTCTAAAGAATATGTACTCATTTTTTCAATATCAAACCATTAGGAATAATGAAAACCGATGTGTATGACTCCACTTTCCCCGTCTCCTTGGAGCTGAGTGATGGTTTTCTCTCTACTCACGGTTACACAGAGGTGGGCATTACTCAGGACAGAGGAAACATGAAGTGGGCTCATAATCATTTATGAAACTATGTGGAGCTAAACTTATGGTATGTTCCTCTCATGCTTACAATGATTAAGACAAAACATGACTGTTTGAAACGCGTAGGTCTATGGATATGTGCTACAACTTTTTTAACTGAATATGGAATACAGCTATTTTTATGGACTTGAGATGTGTGATTTCTATTTACTCCATTTTTTCTTTCTTGACTCATAATCATGTCTGCTGTATCCCTAAAAGCTTAAAGGGGTTTTCCAAGTTATATATATTGATGACTTATCCTCAGGATAGGTCATCAATATCAGATCGGCGGGGGTCCGACACCCGGCACCACCGCCGATCAGCTGTTTGAAGAGAAGCGTTTCAGCGGTGCCTCCTCTTCACTGTTTACATGCTGGCCGTAACGGGGTAGTGGTGAGTAGGTGTAATTACACCTCACCGCCCCATTCATTTCTATGGGAAGAATCGCTTCCATGGACTTGTATGGAAGCGATTCTTCCCATAGAAATGAATGGGGCGGTGAGGTGTAATTACACATACTCACCACTACCCCGTTACGGCCAGCATGTAAACAATGAAGAGGAGGCAGCGCTGATATGGCGCGCGCCTCCTCTTCAAACAGCTGATCGGCGGGGGTGCCAGGTGGCGGACCCCCGCCGATCTGATATTGATGACCTATCCTGAGGATAGGTCATCAATATCTATAATTCGGAAAACCCCTTTAACTACTGCACATTTTTGTACTAAACAAGTGTCCTGCAATGTACTGTACTTAAAATATGCTGCACTTAAATTACAACGGTCCTACACGGCTTGCTCTTAGTAAATGGCGGTCTTTTTTTATGTAAACATTGACATTATGAAACCCATGTGGATAGAGTTATCATACTGTCTTCTCCAGATGCATTGCATACTTTCCACAACATAGAGGAGACTAACTCAGAGCCTAAGAACTACAGATGTACAATTAACTGTACTTAACAGGATCTGCTCACAAAGAGATCCCATTCATGTTGGATTTCTAATGTCATTTAAAAAATATTGGTAAGAAATGTGTGAGAGACTGGTGACCTTACTTCAAGTGCTTCGGGAAAATTTATAATTTCTTTTTTGATTGTATCTGTTCACAGGGACGTAGCTGTAGGGTATGCAGATGTAGCAGTAGCTACTGGGCCCATGAGGGGGCCCAAAGACCATTGTGTCGCATAAGAAGCTACCAGTATTGTAGAAAGTGCATGCTGGTCAAGTTACACCTCTGGCTGGAGGGAAGGGGTTAGGTCAAGAATTTGGCATGGGGTGGGGGGGTGCTGCTTCAATTTTTGCCTCCGCAGGGACGGACTGGGAACATAAAGTGGCCCTGGAAAAAATACCAAAAGTGGCCCCGTTTTGTAGTCGGGTCCAAATTGATGGAAGGCAGGGCCAGCAATACCATATTGTGGCACATTATACCACCCCAACAGAGCCAAATACCATAAAATGCTGCCAGCAGCACAAAATATATCCCCAAAAACTTCCACTAGTTGGCCATGAGGAGGGCTCAGGCGGCCCCCTGGGTATCGGCCCACCGGGAAATTTCCCTGTAAGGTCTATGGCCAATCCGCCCCTGGGCAGCATGAAGGCTATGTGCTTCCCTGCCCCTGGCCACAAAGCACTAAAGGAAGGGGAACCCAAGCTGAACTCTTGTACTAGGGCCCATGAGCCTTTAGCTATACCCACTGGCATACATAGAGAAGTAAGGGCCCCATAGCAAGGATCAGACCAGGCCCCCCACACAGGACAGAAGGGTTTTCTGCCTAAACCCTTTTCAATGACCCTTGGGCCATTTTTCCACTGCCTCATTTGCTAAAAGTTGTTCCTTTAGAGCAGTGGTCCCCAACTCCAGCCCTAAGGGACCACCTACCAGTCATGGTTTGAGACTATCCCACAGAATGAGGACCTGAGTTAAGTCCTGATGCACGGACACTTATGATATCACCTGCTCAATACTAAGGAAATCCTGAAAACATGACTGGCTGGTGGGTCTGGAGGACTGGAGGTGAGGACCACTGCTTTAGGCTACGTTCACATGACCGTTGTGCAAATTTGCGGATCCAGAAAAAAAACGCATGACGTCCGTATGGCATCCGTTTTTTTTTGTAGATCCACTGTAATAATGTCTATCCTTGTCTGCAAAACGGACAAGAATAGGACATGTTCTATTTTTTTTGCGGGACTACGGAATGGACATACTGATGCGGATAGCACACAGTGTGCTATCGGCATTTTTTGCTGACCCATTAAAATGAATGGGTCTGCATCCTATCAGCAAAATATGCAGATCGGAGGCTGCAAAAACTGTCGTGTGAATGTAACCTTAGAGGGTGGAGTCCTGACCAAGTTTTCACCTCCAGTAGAAGAGGAAATGATCCCAACTAAGACAGGGCCCCTCTTGCCCTGGGCCCCATAGCAATCACATGGTCTGCCACTATGGTAGTTACGCCCCTGGCTAAGCCCATGTCTGTTCACTGACATTTTACAGATCCATGATATATAGAATCATAACACAGCACCCAAAAGAAACCTATGAGCCCATAAAGATGTGTGATATTAAGCTCCTGGAGACTCAGTTTTGTACCGGTCTGTATAGACTGACGATCGTGGGAAATTATTGGGAAGGAAATTTCCCAGGAATGTTTGTTCCCAATGATTCCCCTGTGTAAAGATGTCACCGATCACCTAATGAATGAGCAAACGCTTGTTCATCAGGTGAAAGCATCTTTGATGTAGACACCAAAATCATGGTTTCTGGGCAGCAGATTGAGCTGCATAAACAGGATCTACTGCCAAGAAACAATGAACCTGTGTGAGGACAACTGATCGTAGTTGACGTCCCCATACAGAGGAGATGATTGCCACATGTAAGTGCAGCTCTCACCTCCTCTGATGACTAGACAATTATTGGGAACAAACAATTCATTCCTAATAATTGCCTGCAGAGTCGGCCCATGTAAAGAGACCTTAATAGGGCCCCCATCTACAAAGAACCATCCATAATATTTGTGCACGCTGTTTTGGCACTGTGACTGGGACCTTTAGGCTCTCTCAGACACCAGGGCCTGGACATGACTGCTAGCTCTATACCTACACCCAGTGGCGTACATAGAGAAGTAAAGGCCCCATAGCAAGGATCAAAGCAGGCCCACCACACAGAACAAAAGGGTTTCTGCCTAAACCCTTTTCAATGAACCTTGGGCCATTTTTTCCATTGCCTCTTTTGCTAAAAGTTGTTTCTTTAGAGGGTAGAGTCCTGTCCAAGTTTTCACCTCCAGAGGAAGAGGAGATGATCCCAACTGGGCCCCCTCTTTCCCTGGGCCCCATAGCAGTTGCATGGTCTGCTGCTATGGTAGTTACGCCCCTGCCTACACCCCTGAGCCCATGTTATTTTTCTGTAAGCCTCTGATTTTACATACTGGGAAGTAGAGATTTTTTTTTTGTCAAAGTTTCATATACAGTCCATGCGAAAAAAAAATCACCACATGTTCAACCAAATGCTGTATGTATGAATATATTTTCCTGTAGAAGCAGTATTTTAGTGGAGAATCCTGCCCCGTACAAAGGCACCAGAGTGTCTACAGTGCTGTAGTATGTTACTGCTTGTAAATATTATATAAAAACCAAGTATATTTCTAGTTTTACCTAAACATATCCATCATGATAGGAAACATTAGGGCAGATTTCCTAATCCTGTTTCACCCCTTCACAACCAGCTCGGTACATGTACGGAGCTGGCTGGGACTTTAAAAATGGCGCCCGATCGGGAGCTGAGCGCACGCCATAGCCGCTGGGTATCTGCTCTTTTAAACAGAGGGCACCTGGGACTAATGTCTGCTATCAGCAGTAGTTCCGATCTTGAACTTTTAACCCTTTAGATGCCGTGGTCAAGCGTGATCACGTTATCTGAACAAGCAAAGAAACAGAAACATGTGCTTCTGAGTGTGCTCCGGCTTCCCCTCGGCAAGGATTGGGAGAGCTGGATGCATTGCACAGCAGCTTCTGCCTCCTGAATGAACAGAAGCTGCGGCACATTAGTTCCGTTTTTTGGTCGTTTCACCTCCCACAAAAAAAATAAAAATAAAACATGATCAAAAATTCATACACACCCCAAAATACTATCAATGAAAAATACAGATCGCCCCACAAAAAATGAGTCATCACACTGCTTTGTACACATAACTACAAAAAAGTTATAGGGGGTCAGAATATGGTGATGATAAGAAAAACATTATTTTTTTCAGTATTAAAATGAAAGAATAACTATACATTTCTGGAATTGCAGTAATTATACTGAGCCGTCTCTCTCTTCCTGCTTGGTACTGCTTTGCCATAGAGATAGCAGCAGTCAGCAGGAGGAGAGAAGGGAGATGGCAAGTGCACACTGCATGCCCTGTCTCCTCAAACAGCTGATCTGATATTGATGAACCTATACTGAGGATAGGTCATCAATAGAAAAAGCCCGGAGAACCCCTTTAAATTGACCATTTTTAAGTCTTCTTTTTCCAAATTAACAAATATTTTTTATAGCTTATGAATAGAGTGCTGTCAATGTTTGTAATTGAGGGACTGATCAATTCTGAAAATTCTGGGAAGGGATATGTTTAGCAGACTTCCTTAAATCATTAAATGATGAAAAACTTGTACAAATGATTAGGAACATCTTCCTACTATAACTTTACATATGTATGGCTACTTTCACACTGACGGCAGCAGGGGAACAGGCTGCCGGATCCGTTCTAATACTAGCCCACCGTGCCACCGGAAGTCTGCTCTGGCCCCATTCACTATAATGGGGGGCGTGCCGGAGGTCTGGCCGCAGCACTGCAAACAAGCCGAGTGGCGGCTGGATAAAAACCGCAGCGTGCTGTAATTTTTGTCCAGCTGCCCCTGGCATGTTTGCAGTGCTGCAGCCAGACCTCCGGCACGCCTCCCATTATAGTGAATGGGGCCAGAGCAGACTTCCGGCCGCACGGTGGGCTAGCATTAGCACGGACCCTGTTGCTGCAAGTGTGAAAGTGGCCTAAGATCTAAAATCTAATGAAATCAAAAGTAGTTATTACGTAGAAATACATAAAATACATAGGTTGTAAATTATAGTCCTTATGAAGATCTGTATACATGGTAATCTGTAGAGGACTTATTTATGATTGGATAAAAATGTCTGTTTTTAACGTACATTACATTTTTCTGTCTGGTAACGCCCCCTGCTGTTCCTCCTTCTGGTCCACCTTCTGCTGCTTTCAGTGGTGGACTGACATGCTCAGTAGCTTCCCTGGCCCCTCCCTCCTTTCAGTGCTAGTATAGTGATCTCATAGTGAGGTAGTCCAGACTCTTTTCATTCATGTATCCCTACTTCCTCATTCATACAAACATATAGCTATATCTTTCTCTAGGCAGTGGAGAAGGCAATTGGGTGAAGGCCATGGTATACTATAGTGCTATTTATTAGTGGAATCGCTGGCGCTATGTGTGAGGGGAGATTTTCTATGCAGAGGAAGCAGACAGGAGAAGGTGTAGCAAGAGCTGACCACAATGCACTGCTTGGAGATAGAGGTGCTTGATGGTCACATGTGACAAGCTGCTACCTACCCACAGAAGAGACCAAAGCTGCAGATGGGAGAGTAAAAAGAGAGAAAAAGGATGAAAATTGCACAGAAGAGCAATGTTTTGTCATTGATATAGTTAGAAAAATGGCGTGCATCACTCCATCAGATGCTGCTGGACTGAAATACAGCTAATAGCTTATGGACATCAATGGCACTGTTTTTTTAATATAAAAAAAAACACTTTTTTTTTTCAAAATTCACTCAACTCATTCAAGTCCTTTGTCCACATCTAATTTATCAACTAGCAGAAATCTTAAAATTTGCATCTTTAGTAATGTCATATTCAAAGCAAGAGTATTTAGGACGCGGAGTAACCACTAATGCATGTACCATACCGGAATGTAAAATAACTGTGGAGTCGATGGTTACAGGATGGTCTGGCCTGTAAATCCCAAGGATATGTCTATAAGCTGTCTGTGGTTTGGTGGATGCTGGGAATATGAGTATTGATGGTGTGAAACATTTATTGAGACATTATCTGTTAATACAGTCTTTGATCTTTCGTCGGTGGTATGTGTGGGCTTGGATTTCACAGTTTTATTGTAGCAGGTGTTTATATGGGATTTTGCAGTATTTGGTTTACAGCCCTTTTGCACTGTCATGTTTTATGAGTCCCCAGTATATGAACATGTATGATGGCTACTATTAGATTTATGGATGGACTTATTATATTTTATGTTATTACTAGGTTATTATAACATTAATGGAAAAATGATGTCGGCTAACAGAATAGTCTACTACTGCTTTCTGATTAAATATACCATAATGCTTTTCATATGAACATCACGTGGGGACATTTTTGCCCATACCATGGCCTGAAGTTCTGGTATGACTGTGGTCCTAATGAATTAATAGAATCATATGAAAAACATATCAACCTGTTGTTTTGAATAGGGTATATACTAGAAAGGCTAAAACACAGGAACCAATATGTAGACATAATTAAAAACACCAATTAAAAAACATATGGGTGCCCTATATTCACCCTGACAGCTTTGTTCTGCCTGCCCCTAAATATGCATGGTGACAACCCAGATAAAGGGCGACCCTATCCTCCAGCGTGGCCCTGTTTGTCCCTGTGCAGTCTTGATCTTGTGGTGGAAAGACTGTTACAAAAGTATAGGGGGCAGAGGTCTCCCCAATAGGATGCAATAACAGTACTTGTGGCAAAGGAACCAATTCACAGTATATTGCCCTATTTGGGGTAGGGTTTAAATAAGTACATTCTCTATCAAAGGCCCAAATTGTGGATTGGTTCCAGAAAAATCAGGACTTTTGGCAAATATGCCTCAACTTCTACCCACAGAGTGTCATTGAGTATATGCAGTGAGAGTTACTTGATTTTATCTAGACTTCCTATACTGATGCTCTGATGCGGAAAGCATCATCTGTGGTCAAAGTGTAGCATGAAGCTCCTGTGTCCTAACAGGATCCCCACCTACCATCTTTCATTTATAATACTGGTATCTTCCTATGTGGCAGAGGCCCCGCTAAGGCGGCTACCTCTGCACTCCATATAGCTACCCTGTCCTTGATTTAGATGTCAAGTCTCATGATGGTTGCATTGCTTGGCACTAGAGATGAGCGAATCTATTTGCCGATTCGTTGATTCGTATCGAATCTTGGAAATTTTCAGCTGCGAAGCGAATCCGAATATTTGGAGATTCGCTCCGTTAAGATTCGAAAATGTTCCTAAGGCTTTCTACACATTCGCTATGTACTTGTCCAATAAATTGTACGCTAATGCTACATATAAGTTACTCTATACGCTGTTGCATACGAATTCAATTACTTAGTGAACTTTTACTGTTAGTTCGTTATTCGTGCGCAAAAGCCCGGGAAGAAAGCGGTCACCTGACCTAGTGGGCAGGGCTTGCTCTGATTGGCTGAGGCTCGGTAAGCCAGTGACACATCACTTCTGCTGCTATGACTGCTGAGACGAGCAGAAGCACTGTGTGTAAAGTTCCTAAAGACTGAGACCTGTGTTGTTGAAATTGGGGTGTAATAGTTCAGGGAATCCATATTACACATCAGGGATACTGTAGGGAAAGTGCAGGGCCAGTGCAGGGCTAGTAATTAATCAGACAGGGAGAGAGAGACAGGGAGAGAGACAGGGACAAAGACAAAGACCAGCTGCAGGACTACAGAGTGAAGTGAAAAATGTCTGGAATGGATAAGCAAAAGGGGTCCAGTTCCAGCCAGACCTCGAGCTCTAAAAAAAAGGAGAAGGTGGCACAGGGCAGCAGTGCCAAAGGACCTGTAGCTGGAGCTTCTACTTGTAGTATTCGCAATACTTGGCCGTTGTTCCACCGGACTAACCCACCAAGGCGCAAAATTGTAGTGGAGGAGAAAGTGGATGAGGTAGTGGAGTGGATGGCGCGCTCATCTCAGTCTCAGCTGGATGATCTGCTGTCATCTGCTGATACAGTATCCATATGTAGCCAGGGATCAGACTCAGAGCGTTCCTTCTGCTCCACCATTCCGCTCCAGCAAAGCCCGTCATTTTCGTATGCAATTTGTACGCTCATGCGTACGCGTTCAAAGAAGTTGCGTACCTTTTAAAACTGAACGTTCGTTATTAGTGCGCAAATGTTCGCAAAACGCCACATAATAACGTATGATTTGTACACAGATTCATCTAATAGATTCGTAGAATATACGAATCTTATGAAAAGTTTGACAAATGTTCGGCGAATAAAATTTTGAATGATTCGCTCATCTCTACTTGGCACCCATTCAGCGGACATGTTTGATTCCAAAATTTTGCTTTGGCTGACATTATGTGATATTGTTGTCCAAAATGTAAGTGCTTACAGTTCTATCATGTATCTATCAGCTTTTATGTAGGCTGATCCTAAAAGCGCTCCCGCTCCTGTTTCCACTCCTGTTTTGGCAGTCCAGGGGTGCCGGCCTCCCTCTCTTCTGGTGGGCTGTTGGAGATCTGTGTCTTCTGTTAGGCTTAGGTCTGCTCTCTCCTGCACCCATAAGGTGTGTATGTGCTTCCTCTGCTTCTTAAAGGGCCAGCACACACATCTTAATCTTCTCCATTCAATGGCTGGGGACCCTGGGTATTTAAAGGGGTTGTCCGAGTTATTTTTTTGTTCTTTATATGTTTCTAACTTGTCAGGTATAACAACTTTCCCATATACTTTGTGTTTCTAAAGCTGCTGGTTTCTCAGAGTTGACTGAGGGTCACATGACCTGTGATGTCACCTTATCTCCCTGGTCTGTGATGTTTTGTGTACAAGCCTCAGAGTTCAGATAACAGTCTGTACACGAGACGAGACGTCACTGGCCATGCCCCCTTTCTTTGCCGGGCTCCTACTATCTGCTCTCTCCCTGGATTCCTTCAGATAAAACATTAACCCCTTCAGCCAGAACACACTGAGGGCTCAAGGCTTTTACAAAAAATAGCTGCAGCAGTGAGAGGAGACATATGCTGGGCAAGGAGCTATAGAAGAATTGTATTGTACAAGAACAGGTAGGGAGAATTTCCTGTGTGTATCAGCAGTGTCATTGTACAGCTGGCATTTGTAGTCCTACACATACAACATGCTGCTGAGTATCCCAGCAGGCAGACATGTACTCACAGCACTTATATTCACTGCCTTTGCAGAGAAGGGGAAGGGGGGAGGGGCAGAGATTGTTATTACTGCATGTAAACAAAGGCCAGAATAGAACCAGGGAAATGAGGAAATATAGATTTTTTTTGCCTAAAACTTGCTGAACTTAGTTATATATTGCTACCCATCAGATTTACAGGGCTATATTTTTTTTTTCATAACTTGGACAACCCCTTTAAGACACCTTCTCCTCTCTGGAAGGGTGCCTGACTAATAGGTTCTTGTTCCTAGGTTTCCTGCAAAGGTGTGCTGTATAGAGATTGACTGCCCGTGTACTGATTCTTTCCTGTTCCTGGATTCTGTCCCTCAGCTGTCTGACCTGACCCTAACCTCATCTCTGTACTGCCCCTGTGCTGCCTTCCTTGACCTTCAGACTGTATTTTCAATTCACATACACTCTGCCTACCCTGACCTCGGCCTGTTATTGACTACGAGTTTTGCCTGTCTCTTCATTAATACGCATTGGTGTCTGGACTAGTCAACCACACAGAGACTAGTCCAGGAAGTACCGGCCAGGTGTGTTCCCTGCAGGGATGTCCATTTCCCTGTATAGGGGTTAAAGTGTGAAAACCAGGATGCCACCAGGAAAACACCCTAAGGTTTAGCCCTAAGTCAAATGCATTGGTTGGCGCAGTGGTTCTGCTTCTCTGTTACCCCAATGAAGGTTTGATATGCTTTGTTTTCCAGTGCACAGTTATACTATACTACAGGATTACTAGCAAACTCTTTGGTGGACCAAGTTCTAGACACTATAATGGGTCCTAGAGTGCAGTGCAGTAGAAGACAACCCTATTTGAAACTAATTTGGATCTAATTACCTGCTGCTCAGTACACATCTTAGCCAACCTAGTAGTTTTTATTAATAATATAACTTGTGTTCACCAATGATAACATCCTTTAGAAAGTAGCTAAAAATGGACATGCAGATGTTCCCCATAGACTTTTGGTGGATCTTCGATATTATCTCCTCTGGTATGCCCAAGGTTCTACAGCTTTTCACAGACCTGATGAACCCCATATTTCTGTTGCCATTACCATCCAGTCACTGTTTTTCTCTAAGGGCTCATTCACATCACCGTTAGGGGTTCCGTTCTAGCTTTCCATTATAACATCGTTATAACGGAAAATAACGGAATCCATAGGACGGAAATCAAAACGAACACCTTTAAGAGGCATTCCGTTTTGATCCATCATAATAGAAGCCTATGGAAAAGCATAACGGATCCGTCTGGTTTCCGTTATGCTGGACGGAAAGAAAAGTTCTGTCAACAGGACTTTGTTTTCCGTCCAGCAAAACGGAAACCAGACGGATCTGTTATGCAAGGCCATAGGGTTCTATTATGACGGATCAAAACGGAATGCCTCTTAAAGGTGTCCGTTTTGATTTCCGTCCTATGGATTCCGTTATTTTCCGTTGATGTTATAACGGAAAGCCAGAACGGAATCCCTAACGGTGATGTGAACAAGCCCTAACTTCTAAAGATTGCTGTGTGTGAAATTGCCAGAAGATCAAGTTTCTGAAATAAACAAATCAACACATGTAGCAGCCATAATCGATCCATGGTCAAAGTCCTTGAGGTCACATATCTTCATTCTGGTCTGAACAACTGAACTTCTCAACCATGTCTGAATCTACTACTACATCATTGGCTGATATTACATGAATATCAAGCAGGTGTACAGGCCTCTCAGTGTGCATATGTTTTCATGATACATGCTCTATAATAGACAATCACATCCAGGAAGTAAATACTTAAGAAACTTCCACATACTTTATAACAGCAAATGTTTCCCATTTTATCAGTTTCCCACAGGGACTACTATGGAGAACATCACGAGATCTATTATGCAAAATATAGCCACAGGCAGAAACTCAATGTGGTTTGTGAATGTAATAGGAAAAATACACATCATATGTATTAAGATGTAACTCCATATGAACTAGAAATTACACAGAGATATAATATATTTAAAAAAATGTCAAGAAAGTGTTGGGCCACTTTTTGTCCATTTTCATAAGTTTGGCCTTGTACTTTATGTTGAGAGGCTGAGATCTGACTTAAGCCTCATTCACACGTCTGTGCTCTAATCCGTGAGCAGGTGGTCATCCGTGAAGCTGTCCGTGAAGGATCCGTGGTGGGTCAGTGTGTCCGTTTTTGCTGTCCGTGTCGCATCCATGTTTCATTGACACTGAACAGCTGAAAAATAATTTCAAAGCATCTCTTCTTAATGATCCGTGCAACACGGATGCAACACGGATGGCATCCGTGTTGTGTCCGTGGTTTTCACCGACCTATAGACTATAATGGATGTGATGGATCCGTGAACACAGACAAAATAGAGCATGCATCCGTGCTAAAAACACTGACCCATGGACCATGCTAAAACACTGATGTCTGAATACACACATTAAAATGAATGGGGCCGTGTGCTGTCTGTGGAGAACACGTACAGTACACATCCGTGAAACACTGACGTGTGAATGAGGCTTTACTTCCTGATTCAGATGATTTGTTAGGTGACCATTATGTGTACACTAGTGTTGAGCGAGCATGCTCGGCTAAACTCGCTGTTCGGCCGAGCATGCCTACGCTCGGGTCCACTCAGTGTTCGGCCGAACACCGAGTGTACTCGAGCGCAATGCTCGAGTCTCTTCCCCGCACTGTAATGTTGATTTGTATGCTAATGCGTACAAATTTGAATGCTAATGCGTACGCATTGTGCGCTAATGCGCACAAATTCAGTTAATTAGCATACTTTTATGAGTGAAAGGAATAAAAGAGGAGAAGTCGCGATTCTGACCTTTTTCTATTTAGTCCCATTGACTAACATTATGCTCGGGTGCTCGGCCAAGCACTCATGCAACCCTTAGTGTTCGGCCAGAGCACCCGAGCATACGAGCACAGAGGTGCTCGCTCTACAATAGTGTACACATCTACAGTAACAATCCTTCACCTATAGCTGTTTACCTAAATGAGGATTTATTTTTGGATGGTATATCAATAGCTAACTTTGACTCGATTTTCCCTTCAAGAATTGCTCTGGAAAAAGAGTGCAGCAGTTTTTAAGCTCTTTAACGCAAAGACAGCAAGAGTAATTAATGTTAGAGTGATACATGACACATATAGCTATGGGTAAACGCATGGTTGACGGTGTTAACAAACAGGCTCTTTAACAACACACTACACTATTGGATTTGTTATGCTTTTTAAAATAAAAAATATTCCAAAGATTGCCCTTTATTGGGGACATATTCCTGCCAGTGTTTATATACACACAGACATCTGCAGGAAAATATATGCTGACACTGCAAAATACGCTTATTGCACACATATATACTGGAGAAGCTTTGCTACAGGTTTTCTCAGTGTCTCTTTAAAAGGAAAACTGGCATAGTTGCCCCTAGCAACCAATCAGATGCCACCTTTCATTCTTCAGAGCTCCTTTGGAAAATGAAAGGTGGAATCTGATTTGTTAATATGGGTAACAAAGCCAGTTTTCCCTTACACCAGTTTTGATAAATCTCTCCCTGTAGATGATCAACTACAGCACTGGCTGTAATAGGTACACAATATACTAACTCATCCCATCCTGTCCCTAATGATAAAACCTGACTTTCTATGAAGTTATTAGTTCTCCCTAGCTAAATAGATCTTCCCAATGCTTACATGGTCTGCTCTTTTTCTCTCATTAGTGTACTGAATTTAAAATGTAAACTAGTGGGCGCCGTTTTGTGCGATTCATCTGAATTTATTTGCTAAAACTATGGATTAATTTGGAAGTAGAATTTTTGGGAAATTCACAATCAACCTGATTAGTTTAGAATTGATTTGCTCATCTCTGATAGCAATCAATCACAGCACAGCTTTCATTTCCTATAGTGATCTTGAAAAAAGCTGTGCTGTCATTGGTTGCTAGGGGCAACATACAGTTTTCCTTTGCACCAGTTTAGATAAATCTCTCTCAAACAGCACACATATTTTATATTGCTGCATCTGTAATGAGCCAAACTATAAAATTGTTATTTATAAAGTTATCCTGTATGAATTAAAACAATTACGTAATTGCTGTTTTTATTTATCCCTCTTTCCAGCAAATGGAATAATGAGTAAAAAGTCATATGTATATATCCCCCCCTCGAAAAAAACAGGCCTTCATACAGTTAAGGCTACTTTCACACCAGCGTCTTTGTTGGATCCGTCATGGATCAGCAAAAACGCTTCCGTCATGATAATACAACCGTCTGCATCCGTTCTGAACGGATCCGGTTGTATTATCTTTTAAATAGCCAAACTGATCCTCCATGAACTCCATTGAAAGTCAATGGGGGACGGATCCGTTTTCTATTGTGTCTGAGAAAACGGATCCGTCCCCATTGACTTACATTGTGAGTTATGACCGATCAGTTTGGATCAGTTTCTTCATGCGGACACCAAAACGCAGCAAGCAGCGTTTTAGTGTCCGCCTCCAAAACGGAATGCTGACTGAACTGAAGCAAACTGAAGCAAAACTGATGCATTCTGAATGGATCCTTTTCCATTCAGAATGCATTAGGACAAAACTGATGAGTTCTGGACCGTTTATGAGAGCCTGTGGCGGATCTTACAAACGGATCCTTACAACGCAAGTGTGAAAGTAGCCTTAGTCAACATTAAAATAAAAATATTATGCTCAACAGATTATGACACAAAAGATGATTTTTAACCCTTTCCCGACCAGCGCCGTACATGTACGGCGCTGCGGGAAGGGACTTGCCGCCAAGTGCCGTACTAGTATGGCGCGCTGATCGGGCGGGTGCAGGAGCTGCGCCCACCTGATCAGCTGCGGGGGACCGGCTGTGCCCAGTAGCCGGACCCCTGCTGCGTACGCCCGCATCAGTGTTTTCACCGATGAGGGCGTATTAACCCTTCGATGTGGGCGGGAGGAAGGGGAGTCCATTGGGTCCCCGTGCTGCTGTGACGGGGACCCGATGGCTTGGATAGCAGCCCGATGCCTTCCTTAGGTATCGTGGCTGCTATCCCTGCTTGCCTGTGCGATCCAGCCCCCTGGATCGCACAGGAAGCAGGCTGTAAGTGTATTACATTGAGTAATACACTTACAGCCAATGCATTAAAATACAACAGTATTGTAATGCATTGTTAAGGGGATCAGACCCCCAAAAGTTAAATAAAGTTTAAAAAAATAAAAAAAAAATAAAGTTTTGCAAAAAAATAAAAGTTTCAAGTAAAAAAAAAAGTACACTTTTCCCAAAATAAAGTTAAAAAAAATTGTAAAAAAAAGGGGAAAAAAGCAAAGTATACATATTAGGTATCGCCGCGTCTGTATCGACCGGCTATAAAAATATAACATCATCCACCCCGCCAGGTAAACGCAGTAAAAAAAAAAAAAAAAAAAAGTGCCAAAACAGCCATTTTTTGGTCACCTTCCCACAAAAAGTGTAATAGCAGGTGATCAAAAAGGCGTATTTAACCCAAAATGGTACCAATCAAACCGTCATCTTGTCCCGCAAAAATGATACCCTACCTGAGACAATCGCCTGAAAAATTAAAAAAATATGGCTCTCAGAAAATGGCAACACAAAAAAAAGATTTTATTCTGTTCAAAAATAAATCTAATGTGTAAAACTTTCCAAAAATAAAAATGTTAGGCATATTTGGTATCGCCACGTCCGTAACAACCTGCTCTATAAAAATATTACATGAGATGGCCCCCCAGGTGAATGCTGCAAAAAATGTTTAAAAAAAAAAACTATGCCAAAACAGCCATTTTTTTCCCTCTTGTCTCACAAAAAGTGTAATAGCAGGCGATCAAAAAGGCATATTTAACCCAAAATGGTACCAATCAAACCGTCATCTTGTCCCGCAAAAATGATACCCTACCTGAGACAATCACCCAAAAAATTAAAAAAATATGGCTCTCAGAAAATGGCAACACAAAAAAAAGATTTTATTCTGTTCAAAAATAAATCTAATGTGTAAAATTTAATAAAAATAAAAATGGTAGACATATTGGGTATCGCCGCGTCCGTAACAACCTGCTCTATAAAAATATCACATGATTTTCCCCCTCAGGTGAATGCTGTAAAAAAATCTTTAAAAAAACTATGCCAAAACAGCTATTTTTTCACCTTGACTCACAAAAAGTATAATACCAAGCAATCAAAAAGTCTTATGTACCCCAAAATGGTACCAATGAAAAAGTCATCTCATCCTGCAAAAAATGATCCCCCACATAAGACAATCACTCAAAAAAATAAAAATCAATGGCTCCCGCAAACCAATCCATCAAAATCTGTTCTGCAAAATCCATATGGCGCTTGTTCTGTTCTGAGTCCTGCCATGTGCCCCCACAGCAGTGTATCACCACATATGGGGTGTTACTTTATTCAGGAGAAAATGGGGAACAACTTATGGGGTGCTTTTCTCCTGTTACCCCTTGTGAAAATGAAAAATTTGGGGCTAAAGCAACATTTTATTGGAAGAAATGAAACTTTTGATTTTCACAGCCAAGTGTTTCCAAATTCCGTAAAACTAGAGATGAGCGAACATGCTCGTCCGAGCTTGGTGCTCGTTCGAGCATTAGGGTATTCGCATATGCTCGCTACTCGGACGAGCATATCGCGATCCTCGAGGAAATGGCAACTTCCTCTTCCTGCATGTTAGCCGCCTTTTTTTAGCCAATCATCATGCAGGAGAGTCTTTGGTACCTCCTAGCATCACGTGGGGCCCCTACAAGTCGATAGCAGGGATTGGCTGGCCAGATCAGATGACCTGGGAATATAAGAATCTGGTCCTGCGCTGCTCGCGTCATACGCCGTCTGCATGAGATTAGGGATAGAGCTGCTGTCTGTCAGGGGGAATGTAAGGGCCTGAATTTAGTTGTTGGTTAGGCAGGAATCACCCACAAAGAACCCAACAGCCCTTCTAAGGGCTACAAGCACGTTTTTTTTTGGTCTCCTCCTGGCTGCTGGCTGGGACTTGTAGTGCAGCGACCGCCATCTTGGCTGCAGACTGTTAGGGCGTGAAATTAGAATCTGGTTAGGCAGGAATCATCCACAAAGAACCCAACGCTCCTTCTAAGGGCTACAACAACATTTTTTTTGTCCTCCTCTCGGCTGCTGGCTGGGACTTGTAGTGCAGCTACCACCATCTTGGCTGCCATGTGCCATGGTGGCAGAAAGGGGACAGCACATGGTCCACACAGACCCCAATGAAATTGCCCAAAGTCCTCTCAGTACTCATTTTTGATGCTGCTGTACCTTGGCTTGCAGGGATCTGTAGTGCAATCTAGGGAATACGTTTTGTCACTCAGTTATATAAACTACAGTTCAGTGAACAATTGTGAGGTGTGCTGTACAGCAGCGTCAGTCTATAAAATACGTTTTTTTCACTCAATTATATAAACTACAGTCCAGTGAACAATTGTGAGGTGTGCGATACACTAGCCGCAGTCTAGAGAATACGTTTTTTTCACTCAATTATATAAACTACAGTCCAGTGAACAATTGTGAGGTGTGCGATACACTAGCCGCAGTCTACAGAATAATTTTTTTCACTCAATTATATAAACTACAGTCCAGTGAACAATTGTGAGGTGTGCGATACACTTGCCGCAGTCTAGAGAATACGTTTTTTTCACTCAATTATATAAGCTACAGTCCAGTGAACAATTGTGAGGTGTGCTGTACAGCAGCGTCAGTCTATAAAATACGTTTTTTTCACTCAATTATGTAAACTACAGTCCAGTGAACAATTGTGAGGTGTGCGATACACTTGCCGCAGTCTAGAGAATACGTTTTTTCACTCAATTATATAAACTACAGTCCAGTGAACAATTGTGAGGTGTGCGATACACTAGCCACAGTCTAGAGAATATGTTTTTTTCACTCAATTATATAAACTACAGTCCAGTGAACAATTGTGAGGTGTGCGATACACTAGCCGCAGTCTACAGAATAATTTTTTTCACTCAATTATATAAACTACAGTCTAGTGAACAATTGTGAGGTGTGCGATACACTTGCCGCAGTCTAGAGAATACGCTTTTTTCACTCAATTATATAAACTACAGTCCAGTGAACAATTGTGAGGTGTGCGATACACTAGCCACAGTCTAGAGAATACATTTTTTTCACTCAATTATATAAAGTACAGTCCAGTGAACAATTGTGAGGTGTGCGATACACTAGCCGCAGTCTAGAGAATACGTTTTTTTCACTCAATTATATAAACTACAGTCCAGTGAACAATTGTTAGGTGTGCTGTGCAGCAGCGTCAGTCTATAAAATAAGTTTTTTTCACTCAATTATATAAACTACAGTCCAGTGAACAATTGTGAGGTGTGCGATACACTAGCCGCAGTCTAGAGAATACGTTTTTTTCACTCAATTATATAAACTACAGTCCAGTGAACAATTGTGAGGTGTGCTGTACAGCAGCGTGAGTCTATAAAATACGTTTTTTCACTCAAATATATAAACTACAGTCCAGTGAACAATTGTTAGGTGTGCTGTACAGCAGCGTCAGTCTATAAAATAAGTTTTTTTCACTCAATTATATAAACTACAGTCCAGTGAACAATTGTGAGGTGTGCGATACACTAGCCGCAGTCTAGAGAATACGTTTTTTTCACTCAATTATATAAACCTCAGTCCAGTGAACAATTGTGAGGTGTGCTGTACAGCAGCGTGAGTCTATAAAATACGTTTTTTCACTCAATTATATAAACTACAGTCCAGTGAACAATTGTTAGGTGTGCTGTACAGCAGCGTCAGTCTATAAAATAAGTTTTTTTCACTCAATTATATAAACTACAGTCCAGTGAACAATTGTGAGGTGTGCGATACACTAGCCACAGTCTAGAGAATACGTTTTTTTCACTCAATTATATAAACTACAGTCCAGTGAACAATTGTGAGGTGTGCGATACACTAGCTGCAGTCTACAGAATATGTTTTTTTCACTCAATTATATAAACTACAGTCCAGTGAACAATTGTGAGGTGTGCGATACACTAGCCACAGTCTACAGAATAATTTTTTTCACTCAATTATATAAACTACAGTCTAGTGAACAATTGTAAAGTGTGCGATACATTTGCCGCAGTCTAGATAATACGTTTTTTTCACTCAATTATATAAACTACAGTCCAGTGAACAATTGTGAGGTGTGCGATACACTAGCCGCAGTCTAGAGAATACATTTTTTTTCACTCAATTATATAAAGTACAGTCCAGTGAACAATTGTGAGGTGTGCGATACACTAGCCGCAGTCTAGAGAATACGTTTTTTTACTCAATTATATAAACTACAGTCCAGTGAACAATTGTGAGGTGTGCGATACACTAGCCGCAGTCTAGAGAATACTTTTTTTCACTCAATTATATAAACTACAGTCCAGTGAACAATTGTGAGGTATGCGATACACTAGCCGCAGTCTAGAGAATACTTTTTTTCACTCAATTATATAAACTACAGTCCAGTGAACAATTGTGAGGTATGCGATACACTAGCCGCAGTCTACAGAATAATTTTTTTCACTCAATTATATAAACTACAGTCCAGTGAACAATTGTGAGATGTGCTGTACAGCAGCGTCAGTCTATAAAATACGTTTTTTTTACTCAATTATATAAACTACAGTCCAGTGAACAATTGTGAGGTGTGCGATACACTTGCCGCAGTCTAGAGAATACGTTTTTTTCACTCAATTATATAAACTACAGTCCAGTGAACAATTGTGAGGTGTGCGATACACTAGCCGCAGTCTACAGAATAATTTTTTTCACTCAATTATATAAAGTACAGTCCAGTGAACAATTGTGAGGTGTGCGATACACTAGCCGCAGTCTAGAGAATACGTTTTTTTCACTCAATTATATAAACTACAGTCCAGTGAACAATTATTAGGTGTGCTGTACAGCAGCGTCAGTCTATAAAATAAGTTTTTTTTCACTCAATTATATAAACTACAGTCCAGTGAACAATTGTGAGGTGTGCAATACACTAGCCGCAGTCTAGAGAATACGTTTTTTTTTCACTCAATTATATAAACTACAGTCCAGTGAACAATTGTGAGGTGTGCAATACACTAGCCACAGTCTAGAGAATACGTTTTTTCACTCAATTATATAAACTACAGTCCAGTGAACAATTGTGAGGTGTGCGATACACTAGCCGCAGTCTACAGAATAATTTTTTTCACTCAATTATATAAACTACAGTCCAGTGAACAATTGTGAGGTGTGCGATACACTAGCCACAGTCTAGAGAGAATAATTTTTTTCACTCAATTATATAAACTACAGTCCAGTGAACAATTGTGAGGTGTGCGATACACTAGCCGCAGTCTAGAGAATATTTTTTTTCACTCAATTATATAAACTACAGTCCAGTGAACAATTGTGAGGTGTGCGATACACTAGCCGCAGTCTAGAGAATATTTTTTTCACTCAATTATATAAACTACAGTCCAGTGAACAATTGTGAGGTGTGCGATACACTAGCCACAGTCTAGAGAATAATTTTTTTCACTCAATTATATAAACTACAGTCCAGTGAACAATTGTGAGGTGTGCGATACACTAGCCGCAGTCTAGAGAATATTTTTTTCACTCAATTATATAAACTACAGTCCAGTGAACAATTGTGAGGTGTGCGATACACTAGCCGCAGTCTAGAGAAT
>ONZH01010790.1:0-36443 GCA_900303285.1 Rhinella marina | reverse complement strand
CCAACAAGTCCTAAGCATCTCTGGGAACTCCTTCAAGACTGTTGGAATCCATTTCAGGTGAAACCTCTTGAAGCTCATCAAGAGAATGCCAGAGTGTGCAAAGCAGTAATAAAGCAAAAGGTGGCTACTTTGAAGAACCTAGAATATAAGACATATTTTCAGTTGTTACACACTTTTTTGTTAAGTATATAATTCCACATGTGTTAATTCATAGTTTTGATGCCTTCAGTGTGAATCTACAATTTTCATAGTCAAGAAAATACAGCAAACTCTTTGAATAAGAAGGTGTGTCCAAACTTTTGGTCTGTACTGTATGTCTATTTACCATTTTCCGGATTTTCAGCAGTTTTCGTTTCTTCAGAACTTTCAAGAAAGAATAAAAAGAGCGAAGATTAATTAAAAGAGAAAATGAAAACATTATAGAGACACTTCAATCAACATGTTTTTATATGGGGTTATTCTGTGTACTTTTTTAATATAATTAACAGTTAGGTTATACATTTTTGAAGCATTGTTCTAGGCCTATCAGGAGGACAATACTCTCATGCTATCATCTCAATTCTACATCTACTATGATAATGAGGATTGCCTTTCAGATAACATCTTCCCCTCACTGCAGTGGTGAGCTGATAATGGATTACTTACAAAAGGTTTTAAAAATTATGCTGACTGTTAAGGCCGTATTATACCTGCTGATTTTTCGGTAGATGATCGCTAACGTACATTCGTACTAACGCTCGTTAGCGATCATTTGCAGTGTAATACTGCCACTGATTATTCGTTGAATGACCAAGTGCATGCTTAAAAATTATCGTTTGTTGGCAGAAGATCGTGCTGTCTAATAGGTATCTTCCACCAAAAAACCACTAGACAGTATGGGGGCAAGTGATGGCATAGCGATCGCTCCTCTCGATGTGGAGGAGATTGCTGCATGTAATAGCAGCAGTCTCCTCCGCTAGCGATCAGGCGATTGCTGAGAGGGAATGCCCCCCCCCCGACAATCGCCTACTCAATAGGCCTGTCTAATACATCCTTTACAGAGGGACAATTTTTTTTGTCATTTTCTATGATATGATCCTAAATTCCAAAATGAAAAAGTTCAAACAGTATATATTTCTAAAACACTGTTTTCTATGAATTCTGAGTTTAAAAAATACCCCTTTCTGATGGAAGTGTCCCGTTATGGACTCCAATTTCTCAGGATACAATATCGGTATATTCACATGTCATCCAATAAAAAAATTTTACATATGTCTTACGATTTTTTATTTTTTATTTTAGCATTGCTGCCTATGGACATCGTGGGACAATGTCCTCAAAAAATTCGATTTGGCTGCTTGGCCACATTTTTAAAAATAATATGCTTTGTGACAAATTTCTTCATTATGAAGCACATTTCTTTATAAGTAGTGGGTGCAATGACCTCTTCATTTTACCCCTCAGATGCTGCGTTCATAATTGATCATGGCGTCTGACATTAACCCCTTCTACCCCGGAGGTTTTTGCGTTTTCCGCTCCCTGCCTTCCCAGAGCCATAACTTTTTTATTTTTCTGTTCACATAGCCATATTAGGGCTTGTTTTTTGCAGGACAAGTTGTACTTTTCAATACCAGCATTTAATATTGGATATGATGTAGTGGGAAGCGGTAAAACATTTCGAATTTGGTAAAATTGCAAAAAGCCCCCAATTCCGCCACAGTTTTACGTTTTTTTTTATTTTTTGAATTTACAACGTTCAATGTGCAATAAAACTGATCAGTTAATTTCATTCTACCAGTCAGTATGAATCCGCCAATACCTTATATGTATAGTTTCTTGTGTTTTGATACTGATAAAATAATTAAAAAGTAAAAAAAAAATCAGTTTTATGTTTTCGTCGACATATTTTGACCCCTATAATTTTTTTTTAATATTACGTGCTCATTTTTTTCGGGTAGAGCTATACTTTTCCGTTACCATTCTGGGATGTGTATGACTTTTTTTATCTCTTTTTATTTTTGTAGAAAATAAAGCGACCAAAAAACAGCAAATCCGCTATTTTGTTCGATGTTTGCTGTATGGGGAGGATATTTTTATACTATGGGCGTTTTTGCACATGTTGATACCCATGAGGTGTATGTTTTTATTTTTTTAGTTCCTTTATTTTTATTTGGGGAAAGGGAGGTGATTTGAATTTTTTTTTACACTTTTTTATAGATCCCATAGGGAACTATAACAAGCATTAAATTGCATTAGCATTGGGGTCCATAAGACATGTACAAGGGCTCCATAGGAAATACTATGCAGCGGCCTCCTGCCATTCACAAAGGCAGGGGAGCCACACACGAAGCACACGCTTCTGGTGATTCATGCGCTCAGATGCCGTGGTAAGGCTTGACCACGCCATCTCAAGTGTTCAATGTCAGTTGCCAGCACTACCTCCAGTAACGGACATTAGCCACATTGGTCTGCTGTAAGAAACAGCAGACACCCCGTGACTATGGTGCCCACTCCGCTCAGGAGCGGGAACCATCTTTAAAGACCCGGCCACCATCATACTAGTAAGGCTCTGGTCGGGAAGGGATTAATATTATAGTGTAAAATAAAATAAATAAAATCATACTTACCTCCTCCATTTGATCACCAACAGCCGGCAGCCACCATCTTTATTGAAGATCTAGCGCGGGATTTCGTGCAAGATCTTCAATCAAAATGGCAGCTGGCTCTTCATGCTCCTGCGGATGAGGTAAGCATGAATTTTATTTTGTTTTTACCCCATTTCAGGTAAAATCGTTAGTTACCACAAAGCATGAGGAAATATGCCTTTGTGGCGAATCAAATTTTTTCCTGAAATTCGGATCGACCTCCACTTCATGGAGTTCGATTTGCTTGACACTGGTGACTAATGGATGCCATCTGTCACAGGTATACTTTTTTGGTTTTTAACAAGGGAGTTTTTGCCGTCTCATTCCACTATTCTTGGTAAATCTGAAACCAATAACAAAGTTAAAAGGGTTGCCCGGGTTCAGAGCTGAACCTGGACATACCCTTAATTTCACCCAGGCAGCCCCCCTGATGTTAGCATCGGAGCATCTCATGCTCTGATGCCCTCCCTTTGCCCTGCGCTGGATCGCGCAGGGCAAGGCTCTTCTGCTTACATAACACACTGCCGGGCGGAAGCCGGGCTCAATGCTGGGCGGAAGCCTCTGCCCGGCAGAGCCTGATTCGTCACCGGAACCAGGCTAAATGCCTTCACCCTGTGCTAATTAGCGCAGGGCAAAGGAGGGCATCAGAGCATGGGATGCTCCGATGCTAACATCAGGCGGGCTGCCTGGGTGAAATTAAGGGTATGTCCGGGTTCAGCTCTGAACCTGGACAACCCCTTTAAGAGAATAGACAGCTCTACATCAAAAACACCACTTACCCATTCACACAGGGGTCTTTATCGGGTGCCCTTGAGTAAGACCACTATGTGAGTTACTGCACAAAGTTGCCAACTTTGAATTTCAAGAAATGGATGGCAATACTTACACATTTTTCTTTTTACAAATGACACCTGAAAAATATGAGCAGAATTCATTTTAGGATACACGAAGCTCAGCTCTGAAAGCAATTATGTTCTGAGAACATGAAGCAGAGATAATATTTTACTATCCCAGAGAACCTGAACCACTGTTAGAATGCTATTCAGTACATTAAATGCATGAGCATCTTCATACACATTTTGCATCGAAGCATTACATTTTGGAACAAAATGCATAAACATTAAAGGGGTTATCTGGGAATTAATATTGATGACCTATGCTCAGGATAGGTCATTGATATACAATCAGTGGGGGTCTGAAGTCCCATCAATCAGCTGTTGGAAGAGCCAAACGCTCTGTGAGGCCTTCACGTACCTCGTTCACATGGCCTAGTTGCAACTCAGCCCTATTCAAGTCAATGGGGCTGAGCTGCAACACTATGCACTGCCACTAGACGATGTACGGTAGTGTGCTTGGTAAGCGCCCAGAAGGCCGCCATGTTGTGGTGAGGTTGCAGCTTTCTGAAGTAGCTGATCAGCGGGGTTATCAGGACTCAAATCTCACCGATGCTGTGGATAGGTCATCAATATTATTTCCTGGATAGCCCCTTTAATGCTTGTGACAAAAATTCTGACCCTAGAAAAGTCTTAGACACCCAATGCTAAGATGTGCCTAGTTCATACATGCCATTTTAGTGTACACATATTAATCCCTTATTGTTAAAACCAGATTTTAAGAAACCAAAAATATTAGCAATCTAGATGACATTAAACATTTAAAGGGGGTTATCCCTTGAATAATTAAAAAAAATGAAAATCAGACATCATCTAGTACATGACAACAAAGCTAGAAACAGCCTTGTGCCTCACATGGATCGAGAGATCTCCCCATTCATTGCTCTGCTAGATTTATATCAAGCTGACAGCTCAAGGGGAATGTCTTTTCTGCTGCAGCTCCAGAGGCATTTTCTCTCTTACCCTATTTCAGCTTAGGAAGCAGTTTAAGGAAGAAACTGAGCATGTGCGGCCATCTCAATGAGCAGGACAAAAAAAAAAAGAAAAACAAACAGCAGGTGGTGCTATGCAGATACATTTTATTGAATAACTCAGTAGCTATGCTAAATTTCGCTAAACATCGAACTGTAAGGCTTAGTTATTTGGTCAGTTTTGGCCCCGTAACTGCCCAAATAAGTGAAGTGTGATGTGATTCTAAGAGTGACGCCTGTCATCTGCCTGTCATACTGACTCACAGTATTGTTTCACTACCACAGCAGACGCCCTATGCATGTTACTGCAAGGCACAGTGTTCTACACCACTATACAGGCTCTCTGCAGCCAGGAAGCAGCCATTTTTAATGTGATTTGCCATAAATTAATTAGGATCGAATCAAATCTTTTCGGAAAATTCAACGAACCGACCAGGTAGAATTTTTTTTTTCATTCGCTCACCTCTAGGTCCTTCCTTAGATTTCTTCTTTGTTCAAAATATCTTGAAATGAGTATTGCGAAATGATCAGATTTTAGAAAGAAAAAAAAACGTATTTGCAAAACCCTAAAAATAGAGATGAGCGAATCTTTAAAGATTCGCTTTGGCGTATATTCACTGAATTTTTAAAAAGATTTGCCTTGGATAAGATTTGATTCGGTCCAAGTTGCGTTAAAAAATATTTGTGTCCTGAGAAAATTCCTGCATATACGTACGCATGAGTGTACAAAGTGCGTACGAAGCTTTAGCGTATTATTGTCTAGGCCCGCACAAAGAACTAATATACAGTAAAAGTACGCTACTTAACTGAATACATACCCATTAGTGTACAAATTAACAGATTCGTAGCATTAGCCTACAAATTATATGATGCGTACGTAGCGTTAGCGTACAAAGATTCAAGGAGACTTCTTCTGAAGACTCTTCTGAAGTAAATCTGAAAGATTTGGATTCGCTTCGGTGTAAAAAATAGTGAAGATTCTTAACGAATATATGAAGCGGCAAATAGATTCGCTCATCTCTACCTACAGTGTAAAATTAATTTTTTCAAAGCATGCAGCTATACATCAGGAGGTCTTTGGGAAGTTGAATTTGACAGATATGTTTGATTAAAAATATAAACCTACGGCTACTTTAACAATAGCGTTTCTATTTTCCAGCATTGATATAAATCATAGTGTCTCAATACCAGAAAAAAAAGGCTTCTGTTTTGGGAACAAAATGTAATTAAATGGAACGAAGTGCTCCATATTGCATTCAGTTCTGTTTGGTTGTGTTCTCATACTGGAGAGCAAACTGCAGCAAGCTGTGTTTTTTTTTTTTTTTTCTGTCATGGAATGCGGAGCAAGACAGATCCGGCATGATCCACAATGCAAGTCAATAGGGACAGATCCATTTAACTCTGACAGTATCAGATGGATGGATCTGTCCCCCATTGACTTTCAGTGGAGTTCATGATGGATCTGTCTTGGCTATGTTAAAGATAATACAACCTGTAACAGAAGCGTTTTTTGCTGAACCCTGCTGGATCCAACAAAAATGCTAGTGTAAAAGTAGCCTAAACAAATTGACTAGAGGTTCAAGCACATGGAGTCTACTTATAATCGTAAGACACCTCTCTATGGCACTTCAAATGAACCCTTATATCTAAAACATTTTTCTACTTTTGCCTGCCTCAAAAATAAATTCTATAAGTATTTCCATCATATAAGAAATAATAAGGTTAATCATTGAGAAACTGCAATCATAACTACAATTTCTGGTTAAGACCTCAGGCACACAATATAGAATGTGAGACAACACCAAGCACATATAAAAAATACTCCTGAAATTAATCTTACATCCAAGATGCACGTGTGTAGTGGAAACTATCTGGACTCTTCCCCCTCAAATGTCCATAGAAAGTAGTAGCATCCAGGGTCCAAAAATATACAGTACAGACCAAAAGTTTGGACACACCTTCTCATTCAAAGAGTTTTCTGTATTTTCATGACTATGAAAATTGTAGATTCACACTGAAGGCATCAAAACTATGAATTAACACATGTGGAATTATATACTTAACAAAAAAGTGTGAAACAACTGAAAATATGTCTTATATTCTAGGTTCTTCAAAGTAGCCACCTTTTGCTTTGATTACTGCTTTGCACACTCTTGGCATTCTCTTGATGAGCTTCAAGAGGTAGTCACCTGAAATGGTTTTCACTTCACAAGTGTGCCCTGTCAGGTTTAATAAGAGGGATTACTTGCCTTATAAATGTGGTTGGGACCATGAGTTGTGTTGGGCAGAAGTCAGGTGGATACACAGCTGATAGTCCTACTTAATAGACTGTTAGAATTTGTATTATGGCAAGAAAAAAGCAGCTAAGTAAAGAAAAACTAGTGGCCATCGTTACTTTAAGAAATGAAGGTCAGTCAGTCTGAAAAATTGGGAAAACTTTGAAAGTGTCCCCAAGTGCAGTCGCAAAAACCATCAAGCTCTACAAAGAAACTGGCTCACATGAGGACCGCCCCAGGAAAGGAAGACCAAGAGTCACCTCTGCTGCGGAGGATAAGTTCATCCGAGTCAACAGCCTCAGAAATCGCAGGTTAACAGCAGCTCAGATTAGAGACCAGGTCAATGCCACACAGAGTTCTAGCAGCAGACACATCTCTACAACAACTGTTAAGAGGAGATTGTGTGCAGCAGGCCTTCATGGCAAAATAGCTGCTAGGAAACCACTGCTAAGGACAGGCAACAAGCAGAAGGGACTTGTTTGGGCTAAAGAACACAAGGAATGGACATTAGACCAGTGGAAATCTGTGCTTTGGTCTGATAAGTACAAATTTGAGATCTTTGGTTCCAACCACAGTGTCTTTGTGTGACGCAGAAAAGGTGAACGGATGGACTCTACATGCCTGGTTCCCACCGTGAAGCATGGAGGAGGAGGTGTGATGGTGTGGGGGTGCTTTGCTGGTGACACTGTTTGGGATTTATTCAAAATTGAAGGCATACTGAACCAGCATGGCTACCACAGCATCTTCCAGCGGCATGCTATTCCATCCGGTTTGTGTTTAGTTGGACCATCATTTATTTATCAACAGGACAATGACCCTAAACACACCTCCAGACTGTGTAAGGGCTATTTGACCAAGAAGGAGAGTGATGAGGTGCTACGCCAGATGACCTGGCCTCCACAGTCACCAGACCTGAACCCAATCGAGATGGTTTGGGGTGAGCTGGACCGCAGAGTGAAGGCAAAAGGGCCAACAAGTGCTAAGAATCTCTGGGAACTCCTTCAAGACTGTTGGAATACCATTTCAGGTGACTACCTCTTGAAGTTCATCAAGAGAATGCCAAGAGTGTGCAAAGCAGTAATCAAAGCAAAAGGTGGCTACTTTGAAGAACCTAGAATATAAGACATATTTTCAGTTGTTTCACACTTTTTGTTAAGTATATAATTCCACATGTGTTAATTCATAGTTTTGATGCCTTCAGTGTGAATCTACAATTTTCATAATCATGAAAATACAGAAAACTTTTAGAATGAGAAGGTGTGTCCAAACTGTTGGTCTGTACTGTATATATACATATACAAGTACATATCAATAAATTAGAATATCATCAAAAAGTTTTCTTTTTCAGTATAACTTTATATTTGTGAAATTGACGGATACAGAAGGTTGTCCTGTAACAGACAAACTAATCCTCTTACCTGTTATCTTCAGGAAAATCAAGATCACAAATAGAAGAACCAACAGGATTGCAACAGCGATGGAAATGATTATCACAAGTTGGTATTCATCAGAAGAAGGTTCTGTAGATGAATCATTCAAAAAGATTGTAGATTGTCCAAAAATCAAAGTAGTCAATCATTATGTTTAAAATATACATAAACATAAAGACAAGTCGGCTGCATGAGGTGCTAGAAGACAGAACGTCAGCACTCTTGGGTGGTGAGTACCGGTAGGCTGGGACTAGAGATGAGTGAATTTCTCACAAATTTGATTCGGACGGTTAGCCGAATTCCTGAAAAAGATTTGTTTCAATCTGAATTTATTTGTGACGAATTGCGTAAACAAACAGCTATTTCATGGCTGCTTAGACCCTGTATAGTGGTGGAGGACACTGTGCATTGCAGAAACACGCATAGGGAGTCTGCTGTGGTAGTGAAACTGTACTTTGAGTCAGAATGACATGCAGATTAAAGGCGTCACTCTTAGAATCACTGCACACTTTACTCATTTGGTCAGTTATGGGGCCAAAACTGACAAAATAACTCAAGAGCCTTACAGGCCAATGTAAGCGTTAGGTATATAGAATCGTGCAGTGGCCCAAGACCCTACTATAGAGTGAAAGAGCGCACGCCTTTTACACTGTCAACTGATTTCACATAGATTTCTACAGAACCTGTTCTGTTACATGTTGAAACAAGTAGTGTCCCCCGACAGTGGAGAGGGTGTCAGCAGTAAGTTTGTGTTGACGTCACTGTTTATTTGGCCCTTCTTCTGATCCATTATAAGAAAAACCTCAAAAAAAGACATCCTGTCTTTTGAGGATCCATCCATGGTCAGCATTTGCTCAGTAATGCATCAGTATTGCTGAGGCAAAAATAAAAAACAGGAGTGGATCCAAACCAGAGATGACATATGATTGGAATATTTGCATGTCTTCTGTGTTTTGTACCCACTTCTGCTTTTGGCTTCCAAATCATGATCCAATCCTGATGCAAAATAGGGACCATGTGATACAGGCCTTACGCCTGTTCCAAAGACAGGATCCGTTGTGTTTCTCATTTTTCCGTCCTTCTGAGTTGGCAACAGCATGAATGGTGAGGTAAGGGGCAAAAGCAGTGGCAGTAACAGCACAAGATGGTGGGTGGCAGTAGGAGCACATGACAGAAGGTATGTGGCATCAGGTTGGTGGCAACATCTGAATAGCAAGGATTAATGGACGTACTTGTATATATTAAATTAAAACAACCCAAAACTGTTTTATCAGGCAGCAAATTCACCCCAAAAGCAAGGATGAATGGACGTACTTTGATATATTTAAAATAAATACACCCCAAAACTGTTTGTATCAGACCTCACTTTCCCCAATAACAGATGCTAGGATAGCTGCAATAATAGTTTAAAGCAATCTAAAATCTATAGTACAGTAATAGATCACTTTTAGTAACCTCAATTAGTGCAGTAAGGTGTAATAGAACAGCTCCTATTACCCAGGCTGTACAGTCTCCTATTGGTCCCTGCTCTCTCCCTACAATGTGGATAATTCCTCCCTATCCTTTCCCTACACTATGAATAGTATATCCCTGAACTGCTCAATAGTAATTTTTGATGAAAAAAGTATTTTCTTTTTACTGTCTCTTGTGCCTGTAACGTCTCTCCCTGCACTAAGTTCACAGTAAAATGGAGGAGACCGGGCAGGAGGAGACTTTTCATAGGGCTGTGACCTCACAGGGGCTGGCTAGCTGCTGATTGGCTGACTGCATGACATTGTGGGTGCAACTTTGTTTCTGAGCTTCTTACTTTCACTTTGTAACATGTGCAGCAGCCATTTTAGAAAAAATGTGATCCGTTACCACAAAGCGCAAGGAAATTCAACTTTGGGATAAATCAAATTTTTCCTGAAATTCGGATTGAATTCCACTTCATCAGCTTCAATTCTAGCTGGGAGTATACAAGCAGCACTAGGCAAGATGAAAATAGCTTATTTCAATTTTATAAGGTTTACTGCAATTATCTTTCATTTATAAAAACTATCTCAGACGACCTGAAATACCTTTTAATTACTAAATGAAAAATGATGACAGCTAACAAGGTTTCGAGACTATGTAGTGTTTACATCAGTCATTCTGGAAGCTGTTCACAGGGTCCATGTTGTTATTTTTTACCTGTCACAATTAGTCGTGTCCCTCCTCCATACTGAACAAATTTTTGATATTTGTTGTTTTCAGTACACAATCTGATCATCACAAAGCAGTAATACTCGGAGTCGTCTGACATCTGCAGCCCCCGTATCTGCAGATCTGCTTCTCCTTGTATTTCCGTTCTTCCTCTATAATCAGGATGAATCATCTCCTTATAGGGGTGGTAGACGTAAGGTCCGCTTGTGTTGCCCACTCTCCAGTAAATATTAACCCCCAGGACATCACTCTTCATATATCCGCTGTAGGAGCAGCTTAGGTTCACAGATTCATCTCTACGACCGGTGATGTTATATGGCTGGCTTACACTGAATGCTGAGGATGATGAGAATGGACCTAGAAGAACACACAAAATGTTGTTTCTTTTTATTTAATGTTCTGATGTAATGTATTGTATCTACATAGTTTTGTATAAATAATTCAGGGTTAACCATCTTGACTCTTCCCTTGTAGGAGGCTGGGTGATGAACATAGGTCTGCCCCTAGTTCAGTAGGTGAAGAAACAAGAGGAGAAATGTGCTTACTCTATGGAGCTTATAAAAGATTGCAAAGATTTTCTCATTTTGGTGGCAGACTCCTTCTTATCTGTCTTCTAATCTGTAAAATAGTGCCTGAAATTTTGAGAGATTTGGTCGAAACAAAATTTGGCTATGTTTGGATTCTCTAAAACCCAAATGTTTTGGAAAATTGTATCAAATTCAATACCTTTAGAATTGTTCTATGGGCTAATACAGTACACTACTTTAATTTACCTCAGATTCACGTGCATACTGTACAGGGCTGACAAATTGCTTTGAAGGGATACAGACCTGTAGAGAGGCACCACCCAAAGCCCAAAAATGTGGAGCTCAACAGGAATTTGTTTGTGTCTGAAAATACTGTGTGAGGGCATATCACACATACGTGAAGTGGCAAAAAAACAAAAACAAAAAAACACTTTAATATCACAAAAGACTAGAAGAACATACACAACATTTTATCATTAACTCTATAGCTGAGGGAATGGACAATTGGATTTAGAGATTTGACATATATAAAAATATACTATTCTAGCAAGTATTCTTAGAAAACCTTTACTATTCTTCTTTAGTGTCATATTTAGGACGCATACCTATACCTACCCATTATGTATATTTAATATTATTCTATTGTATACTGCTTACAGTATATTCCACAGAGCTGTACACTCACATTGTTTCCTAAAACCACTGGGGCTCAAGAAAGAGCTGAGATCCAAAATAACCATGTTACCGTATTTTATGATGTTTTTGGATTGTGGATGAACCCTGAGCAAATCCACTCAAACATAGGGGGAACATAAAAATTATTTTCAGATGTTGTCCTTGGTTAATAATGATGCTGGTTCCATTCTCCTTTTACAACAAGGAATGGTTCCTTACCTGCGATGATCAGTTCTGTACTAATTCGGCTCTTTCTTTCTTGTCTATCACTGGTGGTCACACTACAACAATAATGGGGGCGTCTATTACTCTGTACACGGTGTATACGCAGAGAGAAGTCTTCAGAGATATTCACCAGTGAGAATTCATCTGCACCGATAATGGTATTTCTGTCCCATTTATAAATACTGTTGGTATTACTGTCACACAGTTCACTGTATCCTCTATACCAGGTCACTTGTAGAGCTTCCCTCAGGGTCTTCAGTGGGTGATGACAAGGGATGATCATCTCTTCTCCTTCTACAGCGATCAGTTCCTCCACCTGAGACAACCATCTTCCATCTATAACAGAAGCCATGGATGCAGATAAATTACAGTTAATTAATTTAGTAGCCTTGACAGCACTGAAATCTAACATTTTACACTCTTTTGAAAAAAAGTATTTGGACACAGCTCTTAAAGGTAGAACTGACATCACATTTTTCGTAATTCGTTTGAAAAAAAAAAGGATACAAATGCGCAGCACAACACACTTTTGTATCCTGCAGAGTCCAGTAAAAATGATGTATATGTTAGTTTTTTTTTTTTCTTTTTTACAATGGAATTCCATGTTGAGGGATTCCACCATATGGTATCTATCTGAGGCATCCGTTAATACATTTTTCATACATGTTAAAAGGATGGCAGAAACGTGATGTGAACCCAGCCTTAGTGAGCCAGAATAAGCACCAGTACACAAACGGCAGAAAGAGGAGGCTACCATGTACTGACAGAGCACAGACTGGTCCTAGTGGTCAGTGGTGAGGACTGTTTTCCTCAGGGCTCATTTACTGTATTGAGAAATATATTGCACACTACAGTATAATACTCTGGAATCTATATATTGTAAATATATAAGCCCTACCGCCAAATAATAATACTTTTAGTGACTATATATTACCAACATACAGAGACTAAATAGCACTGCCATACTGAATAATAGCTCATACAGTGACCACATAACACCACCATACAGTGACTGGATAACGATGACATACAATGAATGGATAACACCTCAATACAGTGACGGCATAACACCACCATACAGTGACCGAATAACACCTCCATACAGTGACGACATAACACCACCATACAGTTACCGGATAACACCTCAATACAGTGACCGGATAACACCTCCATACAGTGACGGCATAACACCACCATACAGTTACTGGATAACACCTCAATACAGTTACCAGATAACATCACCATACCATGACCTGATAACACCACCATACATGACCAGATAACACCTCCATACAGTGACGGCATAACACTACCATACAGTGACCGAATAACACCTCCATACAGTGACGACATAACACCTCAATACAGTGACGGCATAACACCACCTTACAGTGACCGAATAACACCTCCATACAGTGACGACATAACACCACCATACCGTTACCGGATAACACCTCCATACAGTGACCGGATAACACCTCCATACAGTGACGGCATAACACCACCATACAGTTACTGGATAACACCTCAATACAGTTACCAGATAACATCACCATACCATGACCTGATAACACCACCATACATGACCAGATAACACCTCCATACAGTGATGGCATAACACTACCATACAGTTACTGGATAACACCTCAATACAGTGACCGGATAACACCTCCATACAGTGACGGCATAACACCACCATACAGTTACTGGGATAACACCTCAATACAGTGACCAGAATAACATCAACCATACCATGACCTGATAACACCACCATACCATGACCGGATAACACCTCCATACAGTTACCGGATAACACCTCAATACAGTGACCGGATAACACCTCCATACAGTGACGGCAAAACACCACAATACAGTTACTGGATAACACCTCCATACAGTGACCGAATAACACCTCCATACAGTGACGACATAACACCACCATACAGTTACCGGATAACACCTCAATACAGTGACTGGATAACACCTCGATACAGCGACGGCATAACACCACCATACAGTTACTGGATAACACTTCAATACAGTGACCGGATAACACGTCCATATAGTGACTGCATAACACCACCATACAGTTACTGGATAACACCTCATACAGTGACCGGATAACACCTCCATACAGTGACGGCATAACACCACCATAACAGTTACTGGATAACACCTCAATACAGTGACCGAATAACACCTCCATACAGTGATGACATAACACCACCATACAGTTACCGGATAACACCTCAATACAGTGACCGGATAACACCTCCATACAGTGACGGCATAACACCACCATACAGTTACCGGATAACAACTCCATACAGTGACCGGATAACACCACCATACAGTGACGGCATAACACCCCATACAGTTACTGGATAACACCTCAATACAGTGACCAGATAACATCACCATACCATGACCTGATAACACCACCATACCATGACCAGATAACACCTCCATACAGTGACAACATAACACTACCATACAGTTACTGGATAACAACTCCATACAGTGACTTCCAGGGGTGTAGCTATCAGGGGAAGTGTCTTCTTTGGGGCCCAGACCCACAAGGGGGCCCCTCAGGAGGAATACTAATAGATTTTATTGTAAGGGGCCCCTCAACAGTATTATACAATGACATTATATACAGTGACATTGTAGGAAACGGGCATAGCGGCTGCTGGGCCTTGTCTGAAAGCTCAATTTTGACTAGCCACACTGCCCATGATATCTTGCAGTCTAGTGAAAGAAGCAGGGAGGGTGAGGACTCAGATGACGATTGTTTGCTGGACAGAACCTGGGAGCTGGATCGGGGTGCTGAGGAGGAGGCAATATCAGTGAGAAGGGTGGTGACAGCAGCGGCAGCAATAAAGAGCAGAGGCAACCTACCTCTCAAAAACAGCCAGGGCCACATCTGCTTCAAGATCTGGAGATGCCGCTGACAATGTGGGTGAATAAGGCCCAAAACGTGCCAGAACTAAGATAAGCTTGGATGCCTGTAGCTCTTTTGTCCACAAGAAGGATAAACAGAACCACAGTGGTGTGCAAGATCTGCAGGATTAAAATAAGCTGTGGCCATTCAAACACAATACAGTTATCCCACAAGATACAATATTAATTGGTTCCAGGACAACCATTGTTTGTTGAAACCATTGTAAGTTGAGTAATCGGTTCCAAAATGGCCTTTAAGAGCAATAACTTTTTTATTTTTTTGTTGTCTGAGCTGTGTGAGGGCTTATTTTTGTGGGACAAGTTGTGCTTTTTATTGGCATCATTTTGGGGTACATTTGGCGTTCTAATCGCTTTTTTTCTCATTTTTGGGGAGGTCACAAAAAATGCTGTTTGTTTTTTTTACGCGGTTCACTTGATGGGGTAGATCATGTGATAATTTCATAGATCCTTTTGTTACGGATGCAACGATATCAAATATGTCTATTTTTTTTGTTTTACACAATAAGAACATTTTTAGAAAAAAAATCATGTTTTTGTGTTGCCATTTTTTTAGAGCCATATTTTTTAAATTTTTCTGGCTATGGTCTTGTGTGAGGAATTGTTTTTTGCAGGATGAGGAGGCGTTTTTATTGCTACCATTTTGGGGTACATACAACTTTTTGATTGATTGAGATTATGTTTTTTTGGGAGGTGAGGTGACTAAAAAAACAGTTTTGGCATAATTTTCATTTGTTTTTTTTTACGCAGTTCACTTGATGGGGTAGATCATGTGATATTTTTGTAGAGCCAATTGTTACGGATTAAACAATACAAAATGTGTCTTTTTTATTTTTTACACAAGAGCATTTTGAGAAAAAAAAATCATGCTTTTGTGTTTCATTTTTCTGGTTATGGTCTTGTGTGGGGGCTCATTTTTGCAGGATGTTTTTATTATTACCATTTTGGGTTACATACAACTTTTTGATTGATCGAGATTATGTTTTTTTTGGGAGGTGATATAACAAAAAAAATCTGTTTTATTGTAATGTTTATTTATTTATTAATTTTCTGGCGTTCACCTGATGGGGTAGAGTATGTGATATTTTTTTAGAGCTGATTGTTGCGGATGCGGTGATACCAAATATGTCTATGTTATTTATTTACTAGCACAAGGACCCGTCTTTGCCCGGGTATATTTCATCTATTTCATGTAATGTTTGTGTGTATGTCATTAAAGGATATCGACAGTAACCTCTACAGTGCCTGCCTTTTTAACAGTGATCTCCACAGTAGCCTGCCCCTTAACATTAACATCCACAGTGCCCTCACCTTTAACTGTGACCTCCACAGCAGCTAGGGTGGCCACTGTCTTCACCCCAGAAAGCTGGACCTCACTGGCCATGCCCCCAAATGTGAATCCATGCCCCCGCTCCCCATGAAGCCACACCCCTAAACATGAGGGCACAACCCTGGCTCCGTGAAGACACAGAGGAGGAGCTACTGAAAGGGTGGACATCCCTGCGTCCATCCAGGCACTGCGCCGGATGGAGGACAGGGAGCAAAAAAATTGGACCATCCAGCCTAAAACTTCACGTCTGGCCACCCTAACATCAGGCTGTCCCTAGGGTGGCCAGAGTTCCGGTTTTAGGCTGGACAGTCCGGCTTTCAGACTCCCTGTCCACCGTCCGGCGCAGGGCCTGGATGGACACAGGGATGTCCTTTTGAACAGCTGCCTCTCAGATAGCAGCACTGTGCAGTCTGAGCATGAGCTGCAGTGAGAAAGTCACCCTCCCTCCCACCCCTGCAGCTGACAGAAGTTGTTCTTCCAGTGGGTAGCAGTGGAAGAAAACATCTTTTATTACTACTGAACGGTAAATATGTGAAATTTACATTATATTAGGTAATGATTGATGATGAATTAGTCTAAAACATAAGTTATAGTTATGGTAACTGGAATACCCCTTTTAACAGTGTCATTCACAGCGCTCTGCCCTTTTAAAGATGACCTACAGCAGAGAGGGAAAATATATGGTTTGTTATGGAAACCTGGTATGAAACAGTGCGTGTGTGGAGATTAACTGCCTGCAAGCTTTTATTGGCTGATCACGGTCATGTGACCAGGCTTCTATTGGCTAATGCATTTTTGGGAATATCTCAGGAACAGTATGTCCTGGAGAGCTTAGACCCATTCTAAAACCTTCCCAGACACCTGATGTACCGGTGCAACGGTGCGGATTCCTTTAGCGGACATATACTCGTACATACATACACTCAGCTTTATATATTAGATTTTTATTTGTAACATTTTTTAAATGATGTATTTGGGGAAATATTTTTTTATATGTGAAACTTTTTTTTATTATAATACTGTTTATTTTTTATTTTTTATTTTACACTTTGTGTCCCCCATAAGGTCATTTAACTTAACTTTTTTTTCACTATTGATTTCTCCTGTAACTGGGGCTGACATAGTAGCCCCAGTTACAGGTGAAATACACCAACAGAGAGGCTTTTCAGCATAATACAGTGCTGTACAGCTTCAGTGTAGGGCTGATCCAGGTCTGTGCAAAACCCAGCAGCTCCTGCACGCTCCCGGCCCCGACGGTCACGTGACCACCGTCCGGTACAGGAAGCAGCACACTGCTTCCTGATCTGTATACACAGCGCTCATTGAGTGTTGTGTATACCACAATCTAGAAGGCAGGGACACCAAGGACCGGTCCCTGCCATCTTTATGGGGAGCCCTGCTGTCACTGGCACACAGCGGGCCCCTGGCACAGAAGCTGCACGATTAGTGTGCAGCTTCTATCTGTGAAAGGACGGTCAGAAATGTCCATTCAGAGATAAATAACCACTTCCCAGATGTTTATAGTCTATGGGAGGACGGGAAGTGGTTAATATTGTATAATAAATGTATTCATATATAATTTTCATTTGATTTATCTGAATGTTCTAAATGTAGAGCACCTTATCTATAGCAGAAATAGAGGTGAGCCGCTATATTATATATATAATTTTTTTATTTATTTCTTTATTATTTATTTTTTGTTATATAAGTGCATGGTATAGTGTGTTAAAAATCTGATATTTGTTGCCAAAAATTGTCTCTAATACATACTTTTCTACATAAATCTATAGTGATGGAAGCCATTACCTAAAATTTTCATTTACCTGCAAGGTTCAGAAATGTCCCATACAAATCATAAGATTCAGAGTCAGCATTGACCACATTTACTCTACAGCAGAATGTGGTTCCATCAGAAGCTTTCAGACCTCGGATTACGAGAGATGCCGTCTGGTTATCAGGATGGTTTACTGCAGAGACCCGGTCTTTATACTCATCATTAATATTCCCAGAACTGTCTGTTATGTATTTCCTGAAAACGGAGCAGAACTCTGAATATGCTTCTCCCCAAGTTACTCTAATCTTTGACTTCCCTCTGAGGTCCTCAGGATAGGTGTATGAACACGGGATGGTGACCGAATCTCCTTCCTTCACATGGAGGGTTTTTGGTTGGTAAGCACAGAAATAATCTGATGTCCAACAGATCCCTGTAATAAACCCCGTGGGTTAGGGAGAAAAAACTAATTATAAATCAAATTTAATTTCAATATAGAATAATTTAAAGGGTTTCTGTCATCAGAAATCTTGCTATAAAACCTTTTGTCATTTGCAATGCGCAAATGACACCTGATGACAAATATGTTATTTCTATAGCTGTCTGTTGCGCCGTTTTGGGGAAAATGAATGTTTTAAAATATGCAAATGAATGTTCCTAGGTGCAGGGGGCGGTAACCCTGCACCTAGTATCGCCGTAACCCCACCACTAAATCCTCCTCCGTTCAGTTGATTGACAGGTCCACGCAGCTAGCTCTGTGGGCTGCTTGCCCTGTCCGAGTCCGAAATCCCGCGCCTGTGCAGTGCGAATAACAATCCGCGCATTGAGGAAGCCGGTACCTGGCTGGGCGGCGGCTCTCAATGCACCTGTGTGGATTGTTATTCGCACTACGCAGGCGCGGGATTTCGGACTCGGACAGGGCCAGCAGCCAACAGAGCTAGCTGCGTGGACCTGTCAATCAACTGAACGGAGGAGGATTTAGTGGTGGGGTTACGGCGATACTAGGTGCAGGGTTCCTGCCCCCTGCACCTAGGAACATTCATTTGCATATTTTAAAACATTCATTTTCCCCAAAACGGCGCAACAGACAGCTATAGAAATAACATATTTGTCATCAGGTTGTCAAGGTTTTATAGCAAGATTTCTGATGACAGAAACCCTTTAAGAACAATGGCAAGGATACATCTGTGACAAGTGAGGAATTTTAAAGGACGGTCAAATTATGGCAACAAGTAAATGAGAAAAGGAAGCCGAATCTGTAGCTTCAATGTATCTGACCACACGTATAGGACAGTCCGGCTACGGATGCAGCATACCAAACTGAGAAAATCCAGCAGCAAGTCCATAAATCTTCTCCTTTATTAGATCACATTAAAAGCCTAACATGTAATTCATCATTTCCTACGCATTTCAGACAAACTAATGCATATTCCCTAGTCATGGCATGAACAAAAAAACTGACATTTACACTGGTTTACTTAAGCCAGTTACTAAGTTAACTCATTCAGTAACATAGGTAATAACATTTCAATTCACCCTACATTGTTTGTATGAGCAAGAAACCAGCCTTAATCTCAGAACATAACTAATTTGGAGAGGAAAGTCCTTCAAGAATTTAAGAACACATCATGATCGACAATTCTGGGAAGAAATGGATGCAAATGAGCTCTAAGCAAGCTCTGGCTCTGCTGCCACCAGATCTAATGCAGCTATAGATGTTCAATCCTTTAAAAAGGCCTTGAGACATGACTTGGATATTAAATAAGCCAGCACCTCATCTTCAGGCATCTGTTTTGGGGTGATTGCCCCATATCAGTGCAGAGCAGAGAGTACTGGCTTATTCTAATAAAGAGAGGTCAGTTGGGATTTTGGATAGGGCTCCAAATGAAAGGGAAATTATGTCCTCGCTCAAGGACGCAAACATTTATAGATGGGTGGACTTAGATCCGTATAAAATATAAACATATATTGGAAGAGGGCATGGTACTGTTTTTTTTGTTTTTGTTTTTAATTCCAAACAGTTAGAGGCCATGAATTCACCCTGTCCTTTTATTCCAATACAGTAGGAAAAAAAGGATTTAGTCAGCCACCAATTGTGCAAGTTCTCCCACTTAAAAAGATGAGGTCGGCCTGTAATTTACATCATAGGTAGACCTCAACTATGAGAGACAAAATTAGAAAACAAATCCAGAAAATCACATTGTCTGATTTTTAAAGAATTTCTTTGCAAATTATGGTGGAAAATAAGTATTTGGTCAACTACAAACAAGCAAGATTTCTGGCTCTCACAAACTCCTCTGTCCTCCACCTGTAGTAATGGCACCTGTTTGTTATTAGTATAAAAGACACCTGTCCACAACCTCCAACAGTCACACTCCAAACTCCACTATGGTGAAGACCAAAGAGCTGTCGAAGGACACCATAAACAACATTGTAGACCTGCACCAGGTTGGGAAGACTGAATCTGCAATAGGCAAGCAGCTTGGTGTGAAGAAATCAACTGTGGGAGCAATAATTAGAAAATGGAAGACATACAAGACCACTGATAATCTTCCTCGATCAGGGGCTCCACGCAAGGAGGTTTTATCAAAGACACCATGGAAGTTCTAAGAATGATGGAGAAGAGAAAATGGTCACCAGAATATAAGTGACTTACTTGTGACCTCACTGCCCTGTATATTAGCACAGAGCATGGTCTTCACTGGGAGAATAGGTCACAGATTTCAGTGGTACCCTGTGGGGGGCACATCATCCCCTACAACCCCACAAAGTTTAATTCAGTATCTCCGTAATATATATATATATATATACAAAGGGAAGTTACTGAATCTTACCATGGAAGCAAAAGAAGAGTAGGACGAAAAGTCTCATTGCAGATGGTGGAGGCCGATCTGGACAACTGCAGGAAGCTTGTTCTATGTATATCACTACTTCTATGAAGCAAGAGGAAGAGACGAGAAGAGGAAGTAACACAAAAGTGAAAAAGAAAAGAAATAATATTCACTGAAATAAAAGTTAGAAAGAACTTGTCTTTTTTACCATCTGATAAAAGTTAGATTATTTGGGGTGAAAGTAGACTCACAATGTTTCCTATGTGACCCTGTAAGGAGCCATGGTATGATCATACATTGGATCAGAAGAGTACGATCGATACACTGTGATATTCATCCACCAATACAGGGTGGTGACTTATGTAAAAAATGAGAATCAGACGTCCTACAGTACATGACAATCTCTTTCTAACAAAGCTAGACCCAGCCCTGTACCTCAGATGGATCCAAAGATCTCCACATTCATTGCTCTGTTAGATTTATATCAAGCTTAAAGCTCAAGGGGAGTGTCTTTTCTGCTGCAGCTAAGGGGGCATGTCTCAGTGCTCCCTATCACAGCTCAGGGGGCGTGTCTCAGCTCTCCCTATCACAGCTCAGGAGGCAGTTGAAAGATGAAACTGAGCATGTGCGGCCATCTCAGTGAGCTGGTCAAAGAAATAAGAATAAAAACAAACAGCAGGTGGTGCTATACAGATACATTCTATTGAATAACTCAGTGGCTATGCTAAATATTTAATAACATGCAATTATAAAAGTATTCAGATCCAGATGCTTGTTTGAAAACTGTAGAATATTTTTCATGGGACAACCCCTTTAACACAATTAAATATATAATTTCATCTTGTGCTGTTCTTGTATCTCGATCACGAACCCCCACGTCCGTGTTCGGCATAGTTATATGCCACTGTGGGTTGGTTTTTCACACGATATAATGCCGTTAGCGGACCAGACTTATATTAAACGAGGAACTAGTGGCAGTCTACCATGCTGAGGAAGCTCTGTTTCACTGGGGCAGTGGAAAGGCTCTCTCAGCTTGTCAGGGTTGTGTTACCCCAAAAGCAGCGTGAGCTATTCCCTCTCATTTCCTTGGCTTACCTCTACCTGCGTGGAGGCATCTGTTTAAGCTGTACCAAGCTGACCTTATGTGCTCCTAGGGGCAGCGTAACATCACGTCTTGGTAAGCAGTGACATAACTGCACCATGTGGGCTTGACATAGTTGACTTCAGATGGGCTGCGAGGTGCGGGATTCGTCACACTATCCCTAGCTAATCAGCTAGGATTCAACATCCCACACCCCCAAAGGTCAGCTGTTCAGTGTAACTCCATTGCTAAAAGTCAGCACTAGAAGTAGATAGCACTGTCAATATTGTAGTGGACAGCGTTCAGCGGTGTAGTCAAGGCTCATGCAATAGTTCACACTGGCCCCCTTCCCTCAGTGCTTTGTGGCCAGGGGCAGGGAAGCACATAGCCTTCATGCTGCCTAAGGCAAAACTTGAAATGGTACCCCCCCCATTGCCAAATTCTTGACCTAACCCCATCCCTCCATCCAGAGGTGTAACTTGACCAGCATGCACTTTCTATAATACTGGTGTCTTATTATGTCACACAAGGGTCTTTGGGACCCCTCAGGCTCCTGGGCCGGGTAGCAACTGTTACCTCTGCTGCCCCTGACAGCGCTCACAACTCTACTGCTGCTCTCAAGTAAATGTGTAGTGCTGAAAATCAGATTAGCTGAATAGAACAGCTGATCGTGGATGTGTGGGGTGTTAAAATTCTGCTGATCAGCAAGGATATTCCACCACTTAAACAGGCCGGACAACCACTTTAAAAATAATATATGAAGATTACGCTAAATTTAACTCCAACAAGTCTGAAATCTGAAGAAATATCTTGTGCCAACCATAATTCTGGATTATACATCCTATCCAGGATCTTATATGTGACCATAGAGATGCATAGGCCTACATAGAAGCTGTAGATACCAAACCATGGAACATTTTTAAACATAATTATTTGCCAACCCGTTGCTTCTTCTTTTTTTCTTAGCTGTGTTGGACATAGTGTTTAAGAAAAGCTAAACTTCTTTTTGTTTCACAATTTCCAAGTAGCTTTCTGCAATTGAAAAGCAGGAAACTTTTGCAAGGATCCAGCTTGTCTCAGGATCCAGAAATAAATTGAAGTACAATTGAGCTTTTAACTAGGAAGAATACAACTCCATAAAGCAATACCTATAAGTGATTACCTTGTAAGTTAACAGGGTTTTCCTTCTAAAAAATGAAAATCAGACATCATATAGTACATGTCAATCTCTAACAAAGCTAGAACCAGCCCTGTACCTTACATGGATCCAGAGATCTCAACATTCATTGCTTTGCTAGATTTATATCAAGCTGACAGCTCCATGGGAGGGTTTTTTCTGCCTCAGCTCAGGAGCTGTGTCCATTCTGCTGGTGCTCTCTCGCTATCAAAGCTCAGGAGGCAGTTGAAGGATGAAACTGAGCATGTGCGGCCATCTCAGTGAGCAGGACAAAAATATTCCAAAAACAAACAGTAGATGACTCTATCTAGATACATTTTATTGAATATTTTTTATTGAAATTTTTTATTACATGCATTTACACAAGTATTGAGATCCTGGTGCTGGTTTACTTTGACCCTCAACACTATCCCTACCTACTTGGATGATCCATTCAAAACAATGGCCTCCAACTTGGCAATGGTCCCTTTACTTAAGTGCACAGGCTTAGCCACGGGGAGAAGAGGAAGACAGACCAGCTAAAGTACAGACACAAATGAACAAAGAGACTATACTAAAACATGGCAGACAAATGTCAGTATTCAGTATCAGTATTCAGAAGGTCACAAAACAAGCAGAGGGTCATTAATCAGAGAACAAGTATAACACAGCCTGTGGGACCAGAAAACCAATCACAGGCACCTGTTGCCAGCAGCTGTCGGTTAGGCAAGGTCTACAATAAGTTGTACAATAAGTGATGACATGTGACATGCTGAGATGGCGATGCAATAGTTGCACAGAAATCCAGCCATGTTTTAAACATCCCAGTGACAGGAAACATGTGACACCTGATTTGTCTGACTTCCTGGCTTCCTGATAGGCCACAACTGACATACTAGGCTTAACACTGCAGAAGGGACAGGTAAGTAGGTAACACACTGCTTTAGAGATGGGTGTAAGGCTGATGGGTTTTACCACTGGCATTTCCCCTCTCCTGATGGGCACAGCTGTTGGAATAATTCTCCCTCCTTCAGCTCTGTGCTGTGGGAGACCCATGTCCCATGACTTCTCTGTGCTCCCGCCCAACGGTCCTGTAGACATCTTCTGGTCATCTTCTTCTTCTGCCTGATGGTCACTGATCTCTTCCCTTGGGGCGCATACACTGTTCCCAGCTCTTAAAGTTCCAGTGCATGAGGCCTGATTTGTCTCCAGCCAATGGATTATTTAGGTTGCCTTCTCCTAATAGGAAAGTGTCTGACCAAATTAGGTACCTAGCTTGTTTATCCATTGAAGGTTTGCCATAGTTGTCATCTGACTCATCATGTATAACCCCTGTTTGTTTACGAGATTGACCTGTCCTGCTACCTGCCTGTTTTCTGAATTGACCTTGTCCCATCTGCCTTGACTTATTGCCTGTTTAATGGATTGAGCAAACTCTGCCTGTCCTTATCTTGGTTTGTCCTGACCACACTCTTATCTGTCCTCTTCATGCTATTTACTTGTGTCTCTTGACCAGTCTGGGTCATCTATTACAGAGACTATTTAAAGAAGTTGTGACCTTTTGGTTGCCCTGCAGAAAAGTCCAGATCCTTGTGAAGGGGTGAAAAGGTGAAAAAGGGGGGACCCCATGTATAACTTCCCTAGGTATAACCCTAAGTCAAATCGGTTCAGTGACAAAGTGGGGTCCAAACGCATTGCATTTAAATGGGTGCCCCTGGATAGTTTGATAACCAACACAGATGCCTTCAGCTGCCAAGTGCACATGTAACAGGTCAGTCACTGTCATAGGTACAAATCTACTGACAGATGCCCTTTAAGGGTACTGGTTGGCGTCAGGGGCACTTAGTGTTATTTTAGGCCAGTTCCACAGTGTAATAATTATTTTCATTTAACTGGCAAGATGTGTTCTGTAGAAATATATGATTTCTCTGTGCTTAACTTTCCCTATTTTATTTTCACCTCTAATTCTCTCCTCACACGTCCTGGAAAATAAATAGCATGTCTGTACATTTATAAATCATTGTTCCCCCGAAGCCAAGATCCTCTCGTCCAACACCATCTGCCGTCAAGGAGAAATTTTTGGGTCTGCTCTTTTGCTTCTTTTATGGTAAGATGATTTCCATATTTGACTGGGAAATGATGATAATGAATAATGATGTCTTACTAGGAAAGTCAATGTCCAAATGGCCCATACTCCAAGTCAAAGATTTCAGAATGTTCCTCCACCATCCCAGGTACTTTAAGTACTCAATGAATGCAGTGTCTGATGGGCCTAGGCTCTGATACCAATATGGGCCCCGAAGGTCCAGGAGAAAAAAAAAACCTTTTGGGTTGCCTTTGAGGCCAGTCACTTGCCATTAGGGTCTATTTCTTTCAATCAAAACCTAGTAGACTTTATTGATGATATGGAGGTTGGGCCCCAAGACTGAATTCTTCTGGTGAGTCCAAAGAACTCTAGTCTGATAATGCGTATACACAGAGGTGGGCCTTAAGAATAATTTCTTATGGTGGGCTAAAGTAACTCCATACCAACGCTAAATGTATGTTTGGCAGGTGGGTATGTACACAACTGGGTGTGGAAGGATAGAGAGTTCAGGGACTATGTCTCTAGAATGCACATCTAGAAGAATTAGCAGCAGTAACCCCTCACCTTCCCTGCCTGCATAGGAACAGTACTGCACCATGCATACTATGTTCAGTTGGGTGGTGGACCTTCTATACAACCACCATATGGCATGGGCAAAGCAACAATATTAAACTGACTAATTTGTATTTACTGGAAGGCTTTTGTCCCATAATCTGCCCCCTATTGTTGCCAGTAGATAATCATTTCTCCACACATGGAAACGAGGGAGACATGAAATGAAATGAAACGCAAAAGCACCTTGACTCTTTTTGCCATAATTTCCACACAGATTCTGGGTGGCCATTTTTGGATTAACCTCATTCTGAAGATTATTTCTGAATTTCGTCTACTGATTCCATACTGGATTTTTTCGCTGGCACCTACCCCTGCTAAGGTGGCCTTCAGGAAGTGGGAATCTTGTTTCAAACCACATTTTGACTCCAAAAACGTTGAACAGAATTTATTGGTTAAAAGAATATACACCTTTATTATCAACATTTAAGTGACTACTTTAGATCGGTCTAAACTATTGTTTTTTTGTATAAATAAATGTAATTAAACTGCGAAAAATCAAACCCATTTTGTCTGATCATATTAAAGCCCCTAAACAGATGAGGTGCAGAAGGCTTGAATATGGAACCAGACACCTGTCCTACATATTTGGGGTACAAGTACAAGTTTGGTGTATGAACGGTTCGGGTAAATTTGACCTTTCCTGGTTTCTATAGTGAGGGAAAGGGACTCTCTGGTGGCAGGGAGCCCATTGGTAGATGTCATAGTAGAAATGCAACAGATCAGGACTTTGTAGGAACATTGAAGATAAAATCATGTCATGACTAGAGATGAGCGAGCATACTCGTCCGAGCTTGGTGCTCGTTCAAGTATTACGATACTTGTAAGTGCTCGCTGCTCGGACGAGTATCTTGCCATGCTCGAGGAAATGGCAACTTCCGCATCGTGCATTTTTGGCGCCTATAAACTCAGCCAATCACAAGCCAGGAGACTCTGCGGTACACCCAGCATCACGTGGGGCCCTTACATGTCGATAGCAGGGGTTGGCTGGCCTGATCAGGTGACCCTGGAATATACTAGTGACTGGCCGCGGTGCTCGGCTCAGATGCCGTCTGGATGTCGTTAGGGATAGAGCTGCTGCCTTTCAGGGACAGTGTTAGGGCCTGCATTTAGTTCTCTGTTAGGCAGGAATCACCCACAAAGAACCCAACAGCCCTTCTAAGGGCTACAAGAATTTTTTTTTTGTCTCCTGGCTTGGCTGGCTGGCTGGCACTAGTAGTGCAGCTATCGCCATATATAACCCCCTTTTTTTTTTTATTGTTATATCTCAGTGATACAAATCAATTTCACACAGCAGTGTGGAACCATTCTGTGTGTCACAGTTCAGTACACTCACTACAATCCGTATTTTCTGTCCAGGTGACACTTTCTGTACGTCACTTAATACAACCAGGTCTTTTGCTCTCACGTATATAGCTTGATCCCAAAAATCTCTGTGCGACATTTGTCTGGGTCGCAGTCAAAATAGCCACTGTCTGTAGGGTGTCAGTCAGCTCTACGATAGTTTCTGCACGTCACGTTCCGAAAAAAACAAAACTTAAAAAAAAAAATATAAAAAAATAGTTTTTTTTTGTTTTAGCTCAGTGATACAAATCCATTACACACAGCTGCGTGGAACCATTCTGTGTGTCACAGTTCAGTACACTCACTACAATCCGTATGTTCTGTCTGAACAAGTTTGTGGGTTTCAGTACAGCAGGCCCATTTATTTTTTATTTTTTATATAATACACAGAAAATGTTGAACCCCAGGGCTAAGGGTCGAGGACGTGGGCGTGGGCATTCAATTACTGCAGGGGGCAGAGGCCGTGGTCCTGGGCAGGGTGAGACAGTACCTGCTGATGAGGGAGCAGGGGAACGCCGCAGAGCTACACTCCCTAGCTTCATGTCTCAACTTACAGGGACACGTGGTAGAGGACTGTTGAAACCACAACAGTGCGAACAGCTGATCTCGTGGATTGCGGACAATGCTTCAAGTAATTTGTCCACCAGTCAGTCTTCCACGCAGTCCACCCACGTTACCCAAGGGAGCACTCCTCTGGCTCCTCCACCTCAACCTCCTTCCCCCCAGTCTGCCCCCTCCCAGGAAAATTTGGAATGCGATCCGGCATACTCTCAGGAACTGTTTTCTGGACCCTTCCCAGAGTCACAAACCACTTCTCAGGTTGCTGCTGACCTCGTTCCCGATGCCCAAGTTTTCCAACTGTCGCAGTCTGTGGGTGATGAGATGATGATGATGATGATGACAATGTTGACTTAGTGGAAGAAGTTTGTAAAGAGGTGTCGGACGATGAGGAGACACGGTTGTCAGACAGTGGTGAAGTTGTTGTCAGGGGCAGGAATTCCGAGGGGGGAGCAGACTGAGGAATCGGAGGATGACGAGGTGACTGACCCAAGCTGGGTTGATATGCCGAGTGAAGACAGTGCTTCTGAGGCGGAGGCGAGTGCTGCACCAGAACAGGTTGGAAGAGGCAGTGGTGTGGCCAGAGGGAGAAGCAGGGCCAGAGCTGGTGCATCAGCAGCAACTGTTTCACGTAGTGAAGCTCCCGTGGCGAGGCCTAGATGTTCGCAAGTCTGGAGGTTCTTTAAAGAAAGTGAGGATGACCGACGGACTGTGGTGTGCAACCTGTGCCACACCAGGATCAGCAGGGGTGCCACCACTACTAGCCTAACCACCACCAGCATGCGCAGGCATATGAGTGCTAAACACCCCACTCAATGGAACCAAGGCCGTTCACCACCTCCTGCGGGTCACACCACTGCTCCTTCCCCTGTGTCACTCGCTGCCTCTGCTAGTCAACCCCCTGCCCAGGACCCCGGCACGAGCGCCTCCCGCCGGAAAACCACACCTTCGCCTCCACGATCCTCCACAGTGTCCACCAATGTGTCCCAGCGCAGCGTTCAGCTGTCTTTACAGCAGACGCTGGAGCGCAAGAGGAAATACAGTTCCACCCACCCACATGCCCAAGCCCTCAACGTCCACATCTCCAAATTGCTGAGCCTGGAGATGCTTCCCTATAGGCTGGTAGAGACCGAGGCCTTTCGCAATCTCATGGCGGTGGCTGCCCCTCGGTATTCGGTCCCCAGCCGCCACTATTTTTCCCGATGTGCCGTCCCAGCCCTACACCAGCACGTGTCAGAGAACATCATCCGTGCCCTGACCAACGCTGTTTCTGAGAAGGTCCACCTAACCACGGACACGTGGACAAGTGCTGCCGGGCAGGGACACTATATCTCACTGACGGCACATTGGGTTAACTTGGTGGAGGCTGGGACCGAAGACTGACCCTGGGGCCGCTCATGTACTGCCCACACCGAGGATTGCGGGGCCTACCTCGGTCACGGTCTCTCAGACGTACTATGCCTCCTCCTCGACCCCTCCTCCTCCCACCTCCTCCTCCGAATTACCATCCGTGGGCACGGCGCCTTCAGTCGGTAGCTCTAGGCGCAGCAGCAGTGCCGTGGGTAAGCGCCAGCAGGCGGTGCTCAAACTGCTGAGCTTAGGTGACAAAAGGCACACCGCCCAAGAGCTGTTACAGGGCATCACGGCGCAGGACCGATGTGTGGCTGGCACCGCTGAACCTCAAGCCAGGCATGGTTTGTGTGACAACGGGCGTAACCTGGTGGCGGCTCTGCAACTCGGCAGACTGACACATGTGCCATGCCTGGCCCACGTGTTCAATCTAATAGTTCAGCGGTTCCTCAAGACATTACCCCAATCTGTCTGATTTGCTCACCAAGGTGCGCCGCATCTGTGCGCATTTCCGCAAGTCCACCACAGATGCTGCCACTCTCAGGGCAGCGCAGTGCCGCCTACAACTGCCCGCTCACCGACTGTTGTGCGACGTGCCCTCGAGATGGAATTCGACATTAAACATGTTATCCAGAGTTTACCAGCAGCGCAGAGCGATTGTAGACTGCCAGATGTCAACTTCCACCAGAACTGGTAGTCAGGTCAGTCAGATTCCTCAAGTCTACAATGAGGAGTGGACGTGGATGTCTGATATCTGCCAGGTGTTGAGCAACTTTGAGGAGTTCAACACAGATGGTCAGCGGCGATGCCGCCATTATCAGCCTCACCATCCCGCTGCTTTGCCTGTTGAAAAACTCACTGCTCAGCATCAAGTCGGATGCTTTGCGCTTGTCACAAGAGACGGTGGAGGAAGATACGTCGCTTGATAGCCAGAGCACCCTCCGGTCTGTTTCTCAGCGCGTATCGGAGGAGGGGAGGATGAGGAGGAAGAGGAGGAGAATGTCGGCGGACAGTAGAGGGTACCAGTGCTCAGTCCTTAACTCCTTGAGCGTGTATGGGCTGAAGAGGAGGACTTGGAGGAGGGGAGGAGGAGGAGAGGAAATGGAGAGTCAGGCCAGTGAGGAGAGGGAATTCTTACGTGTTGGGACTCTGGCGCACATGGCAGACTTCATGTTAGGCTGCCTATCCCGTGACCCTCGCGTTAGAAGCATTTTTTCAAACACCGATTACTGGGTGTTCACTCTCCTGGACCCACGGTACAAGCAGAACCTTTCCACTCTCATCCCTGCAGAGGAAAGGAGTATGAGAGTGAATAGATATCAACAGGCCCTGGTGCACAAGCTGAAACAATCCTTCCCATCTGACGCCGCTAGCGGCAGAGGGCATGGTTCTGTGGGCCAAGTAGCGGGGGAGAGGAGCCGAGCAGGCAGCTTGTCCAGCACTGGCAGGGGAACGCTCTCCAAGGCCTTTGCCAGTTTTATGTCACCCCAGCAAGACACTGTCACCTGTCCCAGTCTAGGCAGAGTAGGGGGGAGCTGTACAGAAAGATGGTGAGGGAGTACCTAGCTGACCATACCAACGTCCGTAGCGATCACTCTGCTCCATACAACTACTGGGTTTCAAAGCTGGACACGTGGCCTGAACTGGCGCTGTACGCCTTGGAGGTGCTGGCCTGCCCTGCCGCTAGCGTGCTGTCAGAGCGGGTATTCAGTGCAGCTGGTGGCGTCATCACCGATAGCGTACACGCCTGTCAACTGACAGCGCTGACAGGCTGACGCTTATTAAAATGAACAAAGCCTGGATTTCACCGGAATTCAAATCTCCTCCGGGGGAAAGCAGCTAAAGATTTACATTACTTATGTATCCGATTCCTCTTCTCTACTCCTCCTACTCCTCCTCCTCCTCCATGTCGTCTTTGCCTAACGCTGACCAAAAAAATGCCATTTTTAGAGGTCCAACTGGCACTCTTTTAGCACAATTTTTCAGGAGGGCCCCCTACAGGCCCTCTCTTCAAACAATTTTTCCAGAGGTCCACCTACAGGCCCTCTCTCCAAACAATTTTTCCGGATGTCCACCTACAGGCCCTCTCTCCAAAAAATTTTTCCGGAGGTCCACCTACAGGCCCTCTCTCCAAACAATTTTTCTGGAGGTCCACCTACAGGCCCTCTCTCCAAACAATTTACGTCTTTTTCCTATCTTTCTCTCTCTCCAAACTATTTTTCCGGATAGCTGCCATATACGGTATTAAACTGAGAAGAATACAGAGAACACATGCCACACTTGATCAAGCTCATAATTTACGACTGTACCGGTTGATGCTAAATTTTTAAGTTGGGGTCCTGCGTCGTCATTCACTGAATTTCACTGATCTCCTCAACGTCTCCTCAAAGAACCGAAAGACCATTGTGGAGAGAGCGGCACAGCTCGCCATCAAAGTGACGAACCCCAACGCCAGACTGCACAGTGAAGAGAATGAATAAATATCTCTGTGGTTATTTGTGCTAAATAAAAGTTAAATAAACACAAAAAAAAAAAAAAGATCTGTTCCTGTGCCTGATCCACCGAAGTTGAATCTGTCCCATCATGAGAAAGTCCCCCCAAGGAGTCTACAATGTAACTTGCTTCACTTTCAACTACCTCACCCCCCGACACCTGTGTTTCGCCATTGTCCACCACCTCCTCAGACAACACTGGTAAATCCCCACTGTCAGTACACTGAGACTGCAAAAGGTCTTGCGAATTGGGGCAGAGAATGTTCTGGGGTAGCACATCAGAGAAGGGGTGACTATGGGGTTCCAGGGAGTACGTGACCACATGCAATCTCCATCCAAAAAGTCATACTGAGGCTCACCACCATGCTTTACACTGCAATCTTATTACTGAGGCTCACCACCATGCTTTACACTGCAATCTTATTGAAAGACAGACAATCAGGGGTTCACCGCCAGGTTGTCAGGCAGCATTTTTAAGTGGTTCACCATTAACGTGTCCCTGAAAATTGCCTTGGGGTCATCCCCAGACTATTGGCCAGATTTAGAAAAAATTGTGCAATTAGGGAGCCTCAGAGGCATCCCTACATGCTGCCCCTGCTGTTTCCTGTCCATTTCCGTGGTGTTTCCATCATTTTCTGAGGTTTCCAGGTTTTCACCCAGCCTTCCCTAGGCAGAGCCTTGGTCCCCTGCAAAAAAATGCTCGAGTCTCCCATTGACTTCAATGGGGTTCGTTATTTGAAACGAGCACCCGAGCATCGGGAAAAGTTTGACTCGAATAACGAGCACCCGAGCATTTTAGTGCTCGCTCATCTCTAGTCATGACTTCTCTTTTCTTCAGTAATGAAAAGGGAAGTATCCTTCAGAAACATGACTGAAAAATGTTTTTTGAAGTTTAGTTCTGCTGTGTTCTTGGAGAACTGTATAGTCATAGGAGTGATTCAGAGACAGAACATTGATGAGTGTACTGTGTATGGTGACATGATGAGCATATATGATGACATGATGGGTATATATGGACACATGATGAGTGATATGATGAGTACAGTATATATGTTGATATGATGAATCTATAAAGTGAAAAGATGAGTATATGTGATGACATGATGGGTATATAAGGTGATATGATGAGTATGTATGCTGATATGATGAGTACAATATATTGTATGTGTTGGCATGATAAGGTAATATGTCGAGGGCAAAGGAAAGTTGACCTGAGCCTTTATTCTGATATAAGGAATTTTCCTTATTTAAAGGGCATCTGTCAGCAGTTTTGTACCTATGACACTGGCTGACCTGTTACATGTACACTTGGCAGCTGAAGACATCTGTGTTGGTCCCATGTTCATATGTGCCCACATTGCTGAGAAAAATAAGGTTTTAATATTTTAATATATGCAAATGACCCTCTAGGAGCAATGGGGGCGTTACTGTTACATCTAGAGGCTCTGCTCTCTCTACAGCTGCCGTACCCTCTCCACTTTTAATGACAGGGATAGCGTCCACCTCATTATTTGCCTTTCTCTGCATCAGAATGTTAGTTTTATAGATTGGACTTGATGGACTATTGTCTGCTTCCAAGCTTACCAACTATAAACTATGTTGTCTTATTTTTTTTCACATTGGGGATGATGGAGCTTGTGATTGGCACTAGGAGTGAAAGAATCAAGCTTCAGATCCCAGATCTAAAGTACATTTGTTGTAAAACTTCATTTTAATACTGTACGTATATCTCTCTCCGTACGGGATTAAAACGTATGGGCTTCACTGAGACAAACTAAGTCATGTGAGACTTTTCTTAATAGCTTCATGTTTCGATTCTACAACTTTAAAAACATTTTAAAACAGGAATGTGAAGTCGGCTTCCATACCTTCTGGTACCTCAGTACTGAAGCTGACTTCGGATTCCCAAATCTCGATTTGTTCACTGCTATTTGCCACATATACCCACCCTATCATCCAGGCATATTGATCTACACTACTTTTTAATGGCTAAATACCTGTTGATACCCCTACCTGACTACATCTCTGATATTACTACTGCTCTACTGCTGGCAATCAAAGACTACTCCAGCAGTTGCCACCTTGGGTTAAAGGGAATCCCTTAGATTCCACACCTCGACCTAAAAATGTTTACACCTTACAAAATATTTCGGAAGTGTTCGGAAGTGTTCGGTAAGTGGTAACTGACATGTAATTAACACACTTAAGGAGCATTTTAATTTAAAAAACATTGAACTTCTAAGGATTGGTTCACACACTCCAGTCTTTGCAACTAGGGATGAGCGAACCCAGGGAAGTTCGGTTTCGCCGGGTTCGGCTGAACTTCAGGTCAAAGTTCGGGACCCGAACTTGACCCGAACTTCATCCCGAACCCAGACCCCATTCAAATCAATAGGGACCCGAACTTCCCTTTATTATTTTCCATTATAATATGGTTATTCTTAAGGCAGAATGCTAAATAAAATGGCCTTCTAGGGGTTAAAAAGTAATAAAAAAAACTCACCTTGTCCACTTGATCACTCAGCCGGTGTCTTCCTTCTTCTTCTTTCAGGACCTGCAAAAGGACCTGCATTGACGTCACCGCGCTCACCACGTGGTAAGCGCGATGATGTTATCACAGGTCAGGATCTGCAATCGACGTCATCGCGTTTAACACGTGGTGAGCGCGGTAACGTCACCGCAGGTCCTTTTGCAGGTCCTGAAAAAAGAAGAAGGAAGACACTGGCTGCACGATCAAGTGGACAAGGTGAGTTTTTTTTATTATTTTTAACCCCTAGAAGGCCATTTTAACGGAAAATAATAAAATTACCTGAACACCGAACTCGAACCCGAACTTTTGGGAAAAAATCCGGGTTCGTGTCCAGGTACTCGAACTCGCAAAGTTCAGTACGAACCCGAACTTTGCGGTTCGGGTTCGCTCAACCCTATTTGCAACTGATTTTTAGGATAAATTAGGAATGAAACTTCAAGAATGAAGATAAACTTTCCTTTTTCATTCTCTTTTTTGTTAGATTAATTCCAATTTTCCAATAAAAAATACAAAAAACATGGGTCTATATGGGTCCCTTAGTGAGTATACATGATTCCATTTATATACAAAGGCACCCAGAGGAATTTTTCATGAATGCTTGTGGCTTGTTCCAATGTGTGCCATATTATTTGGTAGCCTATTTGTTCATAAGATGGACTTGTAAGGCCTTACAAAACCAGACCTCTTGACATGAAAATTCTGCGCTTCTGGTGTTTGATTGGCAGCTGCCTTTTTAAAGAACTTTTCCTAGAACTGGTTTCATAAAAAGCCATAAAGCAATACTTCGTGTTTAGTCATCAGAGCTGAGGTTTTCCTGGCTGACTGCTTCCCTATTAGCATTAACTGCCATGAAAACACAACACAAGGATAAAAAGCTGAAAAAATATTCATGCGTTTTTATCTTTTTGCAGATTTTTTCTCTGGTAGGCGCTGGATGATCACATATTCTTCGGAAAATTTGGTTGCAGTTCCTGAGAAAAAGTACTTTTATTCTTTATTGAAATGAGAGCTTCAATGTCTAAGGATGGGGGGATGGGGATAATCAAATCTTTCCAGTGTTAAGCACACCCCTTGGTGACCCCCCTGAAGATTTTTTTCTGTCCTGAGGATAGGTCATCAATAACAGATGGGTGGAGGACCAGCACCAGGTCCCATCACCACCAAAGGCACTGGAAACTATAAAGTGGATTAGGCCAGAAGCAGAATGTTCTGTCCACCGTGTACTGGCTGTGTCGGGGTACTGCTCAGCTCCCATTCATTTTAATCTGGCCATATGCAGGAAATAACTGTTGGCTATTTTGGAGTACAGATATCTCTTCCAATCCATCTGATGGCTTTGGCTGACATACAGTGGCTCTTTTGCATACATTCAGCTTTACAACTCTACTTTGTGCTGCTCCCTTATTATCCCTCCTGAATATCACTTGATTTCTAAGGATCTACAGGATACACCTCCATATTCTGTGTACAGTATGCAGCGGTGATGTAACTGTAAACCACTGCAGCCAATCACTGCCAATAATTAGGTCTGGCTGGTTTAGGGTGTTCTGTGGATTATATGGTTCTATTAAAGCAACAAATGGGAGGGGGACTGAGTTTCTAGAATGTAATGCAAGTGCTAAAAGGCAGGCACATTACAGGCACCAAGCATTGGTCTTAGACAGCCAGGGTATAAAAATGATTTTCTGGTTCTCTGTAAGGTTACATCTTTCATCTGAATTTGAAATATGCCTGACATTTCAAGTTCAAGGTGTGGCCTAGAAAAGAACAAGAGTGAATGTCCAAAAAGGTTTCATTAAATGAGCTTAACATGGTTTTTACTAGAGATGAGCGAGTAGTGTTCGATCGAGCTGGTATTCGATCGAATACTATGATATTCGGCGTACTCGATTTAATTCGAGTATAACGGCGATGGCGCACCTAGAATTCGTTTCCCCTCCCACCTTCCCTGGCGCTCTTTTTCCACCAATCACCATGCAGGGGGGGTATGACAGGCACGCTGAGCACGCTGGCAGCGCGAAAACGGCGTCTACATGCATTGGCTGGAAAAACCATGTGACCTCGAATATTAAAAACTCAGCTCTTCCTGCTCGTACGCATATGCTGCGTGAACTTAGTCAGGGACAGAGGCCGGAGAAGGGACAGACAGATTTTAGCTGTTTGGATAGGCAGGAGCGTGATTAAAAGCCCTTATCAGGGCTACTATAGTGCAGTACAGTGATAGCTTTACTACAATATAGACTTTACAGAGAACGGCTGCCTGTATTCAGGGATAGCTGCTGGAGTAGGGACAGAGAGAGGCATTAGTGGTGTATTAGGTGCTCTGCTACATACCAAACTATATTTGACACTACTGCTGTGTACCTTGAAAAATACAATATATAGGCCTTATATAACTGGCAACTGTACTGTGCGTTCTCTTGCAAAGTAATTTCTCATAACTGGTGTTCATACACACCGTCTGATCACTCAGTACACGGCTGTGTAACCTTGAAAAAATACAAATATAGTCCTTAACTGGCAACTGTACTGTGCGTTC